>JAVHMZ010083154.1:0-28033 GCA_034782995.1 Amazona versicolor | reverse complement strand
CCGGGCTGAGGAAGAGCGCCGACATGTCCGCGCGTCACGAACAAATCCTTCCAGCCGTCGTTATCGAAGTCGAAGAGCCCTGCGCCGAAGCCGGCCATGTGCAGGGTCAAGCTGCGCATGCCGCTCTCGCTGGTGACGTCGCGGAAAGACGCTTTGCCTGTATTAAGGTAGAGCGGGAAGCTTTGGTTGTTAAGAGCGATGAGAGAAATATCGGGCGAGCCATCGTTGTCGGCGTCGCGAAAATCGAGACCCATGCCCGAGATGAAGTTTCCGTCTTCGGGCAAGGCAACGCCGGCGGTCATGGCGACCTCCTCGAACTTGTTCCCGAGATTGTGGAACAGCGAATTGTAATAGCCATCGTTGGTGACGAAGAGGTCCGGGCGGCCGTCGCCGTCATAATCCGCAACGCCGACGCCCATTGCTTTGCCGACATGTTCGCGAATGCCCCATTGAGCGGATACATCGCGGAACGTGCCGTCGCCGTTGTTCAAGAAAAGCGAGTTCGGCTGTCCTTTGTAGTAACGAGGATGGCAGTAATCGGCAGTCGTTTGAAAGCCGCAGAGAGCCTGCGCGCTATAGCGCCATTGCAGGTAATTACCGACGAACAGATCGAGTTTGCCATCGTTATTGACGTCGACCCAGGCGGCCGCCACGGCCCAGAGCGGTCCGTATTCAGAATCGATGGAGTTACTCAATCCTGACTTGACAGTTACATCAGTGAACGTGCCGTCGCCGTTGTTGCGATAGAGGGTGTTGCGGTGAACTCCGGCCACGAAGATATCGGGGAAGCCGTCGTTGTCATAGTCGGCTACTGCTACACCGATGTCAAATCCGGAGCCGGCGAGCCCAGCGGCGGCAGTCACATCGCTAAAGACACCATTGCCGTCGTTGCGGAACAGCCGGTTGCGATAGCGCGGCGAATTTTTACTGAGCGTGGCAATGTCGGCTCCGTTGACGAAGTAGATGTCGGGCTTGCCGTCATGGTTGTAGTCGAGGACGGCGACTCCGCCAGCCATGGTTTCGGGAGCGTTGCGCGCGGGCGTTTCACCGCCGTCAAGCTGAAAAGCGATCGGTTGATAGTGGAAGCGGATAGCGGCAGGTTCTGATGAAAAGGACGCCGGCAAGAGGAAGAGCAATGAGGCCGGAAGAATGACAAAAAGGCCGTGAGGCTTCTTCAAGGCACGATTAAACCATACGAGATGCAGAAATGTCACAGGCAGGGCTTCAAGGAGGCGGAAACCAGGCCGATGATCAAGCGGAGAGAGTTGTTTGGGTGTGACAGAGAAGTAGGGAGACGAGTAACTGAAGTGACCTAAAGGATCGCGTCCTGAGTACCAGAAGGTTACGGAGGCGCCTTTGCGGCCGCCGCAGACTTGCGTCTGCCCCACTCGGAGCTATGTCATTACCGAGGGCACGAGGTGTTCAATGCTGTTGACTTAAGCGACAATTGGCGTCGTCCAACCTGAGGTCGCTTACGCTTCCTGGTTCGGTTTCGGCATTTTCAAGATTCGTAGAGTATCGCGAACTAGGTTCACCTTAGAAGTAAAACTTCAATGCAAGCTGCAGCTGCCGGTAACCTACCGTGAAGGCGTTTTTGCCCGTCGTTCCGGTATTGGTATTGGTTTGCGATAACGAACCGTCGGAGTTGGCGAAGCTCAGCTTGATGTCGCCGTTGTTTTGAACGTTGAATGCTCCGTTCGGGTGATTGAGGAAGTTGTAGGCTTCCAGCCGGAACTGGAGCCGCCGGACCTCGGCGCCCATCTTAAATTCCTTGAAGATGGACAGATCACTGTTGATATTCGCCGGGCCGTGGATGTAGGGCCAAATCAGCGTTCCGTTCGTGCCAGGGGCGGGCGGCGCAAAACAGGCCGTGTTGAAATATTGGCCCGATTTCAAATTACTGCGCGGATCACACGTCAGAACCGGCTGCAGACTAATAGCATTGGTGCCGAGATAAACGTTGTTCGATACGTTATTCGGCCATTGCACGTTAAGATTGCCGCCGGCATTCGGCTGTAGAGGCACGCCACTCTGCACGCCTGTCCAGCCCGAGAGCTGCCAACCGTTGATAACGCCTTTGAGTATGGCGTTGCCCTTAATAGGTTTCGGAAGGTCGATGAAGTAGGCGGCGTTGAAGATATGGGTGTGGTCATAGGCCAACGGACCGTAGTTATGGTTCAGATTTGTGCCGTCGACCGCGGAGCCGGAACCGGCTCCGTTACCGGACGTTCCATCATACGTGCCCATCGATTTACCGAAGGTGTAGTTGATAGTGAAGACTGCCGGCTGAACGCGCTTGGTCCAGGCGACCTGGAGGGAGTTATACATCGAACGGCTGCCATGCTGTTCGAGATAGATGTCCTGATAGTTGCGCAGCGGGAAGTAATTGTTGCCGTTGAAGTTCGAATTACAAGATACGCCCTGAGTGCAATTAATCGCGCCGGTAGTGGGATCGGGTTTGAAGTAAGTTCCGGGAGCAATGAGATTCAAATCGCCGAGCTTATTGTTCGAACTGCCGATCAGCATGTCGCGGGTGCGATTGCCTACGTAAGAGAACTCGACGAGCGATCTCCACCAGGCGGCCTGGGAAATGGTGACATTGTAATCCCAGGTGTTGGGGGTGCGATCATCCCCAATTTTCAGAGGGTTGATCGTTGCACCGTTGAGCGAGCCGCCTCCAGTGGGCAGATTCGGTAGGGAATTTATTCCGGCGAGCGATGTCAGACCCGGCGAGGTGTAAGTAAACTGTCCATTAGAGTTGGCGTCTGCGCCCTGGGTCGTGCCGGTACCGACCTGGAAGCGGAATAGGGATGCGCCGCCGCGCAAGACGGTCCTGCCATTTCCAAAGAGATCATAAGCGACGCTAAGGCGCGGCAGGGGGTAAAAAGTAGGCGAAGTCCAGCCCGAAAGTGGGATCGATTTGTCGATCTTGTGATAGAGAATACCGGTGTTAGCGGGGGCATTGGCGCTGTTATCATACTTGGCTAAATCGAAGGTGATAGCGCCGTTGCCGCTTGGATTGTAATATTGGCCGATATGATCGAGGCGCAGCCCGTAGTTCACTGTCAGGCGCTTAGTTGCTTTCCAGGAATCCTGGGCGTAAAGCGAGTACTGATTAGAGCGAATATCCGGCGCTAAAAAGCTGCTGGTCTGCTGATAATTGGCAGCATGCCCGGTAAGCAGGTCGGCAATGGTATTGCCGGTAGTAGTGGAGCCGTAAGTCTCGAAGTCGAAAAGGCCCTGCGCTCCGGTAGTCGATTGCTGGTTGCCGGCTGAGGACCAATAGAAGCCGAACTTCATGGTGTGCGTAGAAATAA
The DNA here is from genome assembly GCA_034782995.1 of Amazona versicolor. Lineage (NCBI taxonomy): Eukaryota > Metazoa > Chordata > Aves > Psittaciformes > Psittacidae > Amazona > Amazona versicolor. The sequence goes on along the minus strand of JAVHMZ010083154.1, from coordinate 24,716 downwards.
CTTTGCTGAGGTCATCAGCAAAAGATGGAGAATATTTGTGAGCTCCGAATTTACCACCCTCGAAGCTGCCGCCGAAAGTGGCTTGCGGGTATATATCAGCCAAGCCGCTGGACCAACTGAGAACGTCGGCTAGTTGCTTCTCATTGACGCCGAACAAACCCTTATAAGTCATGCCGAGCTTGTTGGGGTCGATTTTGTCTGGATTTACCGGCGCGGTTGTATTCACGTAATCCGCGTCCGCGAAGACTGCTTCGTTTACAAGTGTGGGACTGAATACCTTCGTGAAGTTCACGTTCAATACGCGCGACGGAGTGTTCGCAGTGACAGGCGACGGATAGGGAAGTGCCTGGCTGGGCGCCCACCAGGTGGTAATCGGGTGGAAATCGGTCTCTTTCTGGTAATTGAAGGAGGCGCTGACTTTTGTGCTCTCGTTAATGTTGTAATCGACTTTCTCGGCCTGTTCCCAACGATTCTGCGGGTTTGTATTGACAAACTGATAGTTATAACCGCCGTGCGTTGCGGGATCGATATTAGGATTCGGATACAGGTTCAGATAAGCGACACCGTTGGGATCGAAGTCCGCGGCGGGAATCATGCCGTTGACGATCGGCGAAGCGAGGGTGTTGCACCCTGCGGCAATCGTGCCCGATCCGGTCGGGGGAGCACAAGGCTGCACATAAGCCGGACCCCAACCGGAGGCTGGGGGAAGAGAACCTTAGTAGGCCGGTGAGAAGTTACCAGCCTTCATTTGGCTGGTGGGAACGAAGTATTCGTTGACGCTTCCTGCCGGATGCTGATTCATGTATTCATAGCCGAACCAGAAGAAGAGTTTGTCGTGATTGTGGTTGAATTTGGTGAATGGGAGAATCACCGGTCCGCCGATGTTGCCGCCGGGATAGAGATAGCGTGACTCGGGCTTGGTAGCGCCCTGATTCTTCGTATAGGAATCTTCGGCATTGAACACGGAGGAGCGGGCGAACATATAAGCTTCCCCGTGAAACTGGGAGCCACCGCTTTTGCTAATCGCCTGGAAGACGGTAGGGCCTTGCGCAAACTCGGCCCCGTAGGAGGACGTCAGCATTTTGACTTCGGAAACCATTTCGGGGTTAATGTTGGCGATCTGGGTTCCCATGTTGCTGTCGAGTAAGCTGGCGCCATCGAGCCGGTAACCCATCCCGCCATTAGGCAGCGTGCCGTTGGCCGAGTAAGATCCGGCGGGACCCGCGTTGCTGCCTGTGGTGTGATCTGCGCCATTAAACGAAGAGTTACCGCTAAGGCCGCTATTGGTTCCCATGCCCGGAAGAATCTTCAGAAATTCGCCCGCGGTGCGGCCTGAGATGGTGAAATTCTCGATCATGGTTGAATTGAGCGTGGTGCTGACTGCGCCGGTATCGACGGGCGCGATCGATTCTCCGTTCGATACCACTTCGACCAGCGATTTGACGTCGCCCACTTGCAAGCTGATGTTGGGGAGCGTCCGTGAGTCACCTTGCGAAAGCGCGATGCCGTCTGCCTGGTAGGTTTTAAATCCGGGGGCGGTGATCTTGACCGAGTAGGTCCCGGCGGGAACGAGCGCGAGGTCGAAAAAGCCGCTGTTGTTGGTGACAGCGCGTCTGAGATCTCCACTGGAGGCATTGCGAAGCTCGACGGCAGCGTTGGCCACCGGTGCTCCGCTGGAATCATTGGCCGTTCCGCTCAAGGAAGCCGTGCCGGTCTGACCGGAAAGATTCATGCCGAGCAGTGCCCAAACGACAAGGGGCAAGGTGGCGAGGAACGTACGCCAAACGCCCGGCCGCACGGCCCGCGTTGTTACTGAAGACTGATACATGGTCTACTCCCCTGAAAGCCCTTACAATTGGATGCGCTTGCCAGAAGACGCACGCACCGGTGAACGTGAATCCACCCTTAGTATGAGACGGCTAGAACTTACACTAAACAAATGCCCGTCAGTCGTCAAGAGAAATCTTTCAGTGACCGGTTATGCTGGTGTGTTAGGGTTCTGGGGTGACCAGGACTTCTGCGGATTTTGGGGTCGAATGTAACCGCTCCCATGCAGCTTTTTCGCGTTGGGAATCGGCGGTTCTTCCCTTGCGGCTGTAAGCCCGCATCAAGTAAAAATGCGTTCGGGGCGCCTGCGGAGCGAGCCGTTCGCCTCGTTCCAAGGCAGTGATGGCTTCGTCGACGCGGCCAGCTTCGAGCAGCGCCCGGCCCACGCTGACTTGACATAAAGCATCGGATGGCTGCAGGGTTAACGCTTCACTCGCCATTTGGACGGCGCCCAGCATGTCGCCGTCCGTTCCGAGTAACTGTGCGAGTTGGACGCGCGCCAGGATGTGGGTGGGCGTGATTTCGATCTCTTTGCGAAATTCATTCTCGGCGGCGTGGGTGTCGCGATCGACGAGAAAGACGCCGTTCAGGTAATGGACGCCGGGGGCGCCCGGAAACTTGGCCACGAGCTCTTTGAAGAGCGGTTCGGATTCGGCGGCGTGTCCAGCCAGAAATGCCCAAGCGGCCCGGCCTGCGAGATCGACCATTGGCCGGCTTTCAACGGGAATCATTTGCGGAAAGTAGGGCAATTGAAGCACGATGATGCCAAGAGCCGTAAGGACTTCTGGCGATGCGATCCCGTTGACCGCTAAAGGCCGGAGCTGCTCGAGCGCTTGCGCGAAATCGCCAAGTTTGAGATAAGCAAGCGCGCCGCGGCAGCGAACTTGCGCTATAAATCCCGGCTTGTCCGCCAGTCCGATGGCCTCGCCGCGTAGGATGTCGGTCAAGGCCCGGCGGTAATTGCCTAATTCGTATTCGGTCATGCCGAGGAAAGCAACGGGAGTTCCTTTCTCGGGCTCAAGCGCGACGCCGTGTTGAAAGGAATCGCGCGCTTCGGTGAAACGGCCTAGTTGAAAGAGGGACGCGCCGCGATAGAGCCAACCCTCCGCCCAATTGGGACGGATCGCCAAGGCTTGGCTATAAAGAGAAGTTGCTTGCTCCGGGTTCGTGTCGAGCGAATCATAGGCTTGTTTGGCTAAGCTGTCGAAATTGCCATCCTGGGCCCGAGCGATGCCTAAGGTGAGAATGGCTGATGCGGCCAATGCGACGATGTAGGCGGCTATCATCGAGGAAATTGTACAGGGTGCTTTCGGTGTAACACTCGGTTGGTTTGACAGTTTGCCGAAAAGTCGGCCTCCTGACCGGACGCGGCGGGCTGCCGGTCGGTGCCGAGACGAGTCTCGGCGCGGCGGACATGAGTGTCCGCGCCACAAGTCGAGCGCATTGCTCTCAGCAAGTGCTTACAGGTTTGAGGGTGTCAGCGCGTATGGGCAAGTGTCCAAGCTCCAGGGAGCGGCGGTTTCGCCGGTCAGGCAGACGGCCGAGACCGTCCGCCCCACCTCACCCGAACCAGATGAAGATTCTCTGAAATGCCCAAACTCCAGAAGCCGGCCAAGAAACAGGGTCGTCGACATGACTCCGGAGCCACCAGGCTCTCGTTGTATGCTCAGCAACAAAGGGTGATGCAAGCAGTAACACTGGCGCTGACGTTCTGTGCAGTCTTATCAGGCGCTGGGCAGACTTCCGAGCTCGATTCGCAGATGCGGGATGCGACGGCTGCACAGGGACGAGGCGATTACGCATCTGCTATTGCAGAGTATCGGGAGGTGGTTCGTTCGAAGCCCGACTTCCTTCCAGCGTGGATCAATCTGGGCGTAGCGCAGGCCCATACCGGCCGGTTTGGCGAAGCGATTGAGAGTTATCGGAAAGCGCTCGCGCTCGATGAGCACAATCGTCAAGCCCGAACGTATCTTGGATTGGCTTACTTCAAACAAGGCGATGCCGTTCAGGCGAGCAGAGAATTCGCACAATTGTTGGAGTCAAAACCAGACGACCTACGCATTGCGACGTTATTGGGAGCGGCCTATTTGCAATCAGGCGATAACGCACGCGCCTCAACCGTTCTGCAGCCATTCGCCGCGTCCGCCGGTGATAATGCTGATTTTCTGTGGGCCTTCGGGTCAGCCTTGATCGGCGACGGCAAGCTGCGCGACGGCGTCGCGGCGCTCGAAAAAATGGCGACACAAACAAATTCCGCCGAAGCGTGGTTACTCTCCGGTCAGACTCTGTTGCGTGTGAACGAGTTCGTTCGAGCGAAAGATGACTGCGAACGGGCTGCTCAAGCGAATCCCAATCTTTCCGGTGTTCAGACGGCCCTTGGCCAATCGAGGGAGAAGAATGCGGAGTATGAGGGCGCGATACAAGCCTATGCCAAAGCTGTCGAACAAAATCCGAAAGATTTCGAGGCTTGGCTTGGACTTGGCAGCGATCAGTATTTCGAGCGCGATCTCGACGCGGCTCGCTCGAGTCTGAAGCATGCTTTGGAGATCGATGCGCATTCCGCACCAGCGCTTTATGCTTTGGCGCTGGTTGATAAAGCGCAAGCGCAACCGGCTACGGCCGCAGGCGAACTGGAGGAGGTCGTGAAGATTCGTCCCGATTGGCTGGAAGCACATGTGCAGTTAGCCGCACTCTATTTTCAACTGAAGAAGTCAGCGGAAGGTCTTCGCGAGAGAGGGGTTGTCGACCGGCTTTCCGAGCAGGCGCGTAAGGAAGGACCTGCAAAGTTCTGAAAGAAGCGCTGGCGAGATTCGCTGTTTGCTCGACGTTATGGGGAATGCTTTCGGCTAGTGCGCAAGAGAAGGCCGGGAGTTTTGCGGATCTTGCGGCGCAGGCCGCTAAGGCACGCGATGCCAACCATGTCAGCTCGGCAGTTGAACTGTATAAGAGCGCTCTGGCCTTAAATCCCGATTGGGCAGAAGGATGGTGGCTGGCCGGTTCATTGCAGTACGATGCCGAGCGCTACGCCGGAGGAGCCGAATCGCTGCGGCGTCTCGTGATTTTGAAGCCGCAGGCAGGACCAGCTTGGGCACTATTGGGCCTATGCGATTACGAGACGGCGAACTATGCGCCAGCGCTCGATGAGATTGAACAAAGCCTGGCGATCGGCGTCGGCGATCAGCCGCAGATGATTGCGGTTCTGAAGTTTCACGAGGCGCTGCTGCTGACCCGAAAGGGTGCGTTTGACACGGCGGTGCAGGAATATTCCGGATTTATTCCTCCGTCAATCTCAGATCGGCAGCTACTACTTGGACTCGGGCTGGCGGCGATGCGCCGGGCCCAACTCCCAAAAGAAATTCCTTCCGGCCAAACGGAGCTGGCGCTGCAATCGGGACGCGCCATGGCGGCATTTCTGACGGGCAATTACCGTGACGCGCAGAACGAAGCCGAGCAATTGCTCAGGCGTTTTCCCGACGACGCCGATGCGCACTTCGCGTACGGATACTTTGCGCTGAGAGTTGACGGGGAGCGAGCTAGTAAGGAATGGAAGCGATCGCTCGAGATCAATCCGCAACATGCGGCGGCGCACGCTATGTTGAGTTGGATCTTCTGGACGAGAAACGAGCCTGAAAGTGCTCTAAAGCAGGCACAAGCGGCGGTAGCAAGCGATCCGAACTCGACCGTCGGGCAGATCGTGATTGGCCGCTTGCTAATACGCAAGGGACAGGTTGCAGCAGGCACCGAATATTTGGAACGGGCGGCGCGCTTCGAGCCTGCTGATCTGGAGACTCATCTCGCGCTTGCGACTGCGTACTCCGAAGCCGGCCGCAAACCCGAATCGCAGCGCGAGCGGCAAATTGCTCTGAAGTTGCAAGAAAACGCGAATGCTCCGTCTCATCCCTAGATGTCTAGCCTTAATGCTCGGCGTCGTCGCTGTGGCGAATGCGCAGGAGCAGAAACGCTCTTGCGCGACCTGTCACCCGAAACAAGCTGCTTCGCAACCTGACACCCCGATGGGACGGGCGCTGCTTCCTGCTGGACACAATCCGATTCTCGCGGCGCGCAACGATCTGAGTGTTACGCGAGGCAAGTTTACTTACCGCATCGAGACTAACGCTGGAGTTAGCAAGTACAGCGTAACGGACGGCCAGCGCACGGTTACTGTTCCTATTGAATGGACGTTCGGCGTGGGTGCCCAGACGTACGTACTCAGGCAGAATGGAGAGCTGCTGGAGAGCATGGTCAGCTACTATCCTGAGATCTCGGGACTAGACGTTACAATCGGCGACAACTCGCTCGAAGCGCAAACTCTCGAGGAGGCGGCCGGGCGAAAACTTTCGACGAGCGACGTTGCGTCTTGCTTTAGTTGTCACAGCACGAACTCATCATCAGCCGATCATCAGTTACAGCTTCACTCTTTGAGCCCGGGCGTTACGTGCGAGCATTGCCACGAAGGAGCGCCGGCGCATCTCGAAACGTTTTCGAAGAGGTCAACCGCAGCAGAAATAAGACGCGCGATTCCCGAGAAGCTGCGCGAACGCTCCGCCGAATCGCTTGCGAATTTCTGTGGACAGTGCCATCGCTCCTGGGAAACGGTTGTGCGCAACAACTGGCGCGGCCCAATCAACGTTCGCTTTCAACCTTACCGGCTGGCAAATAGTAAGTGTTTCGACGGCACGGACGCACGAATTAGTTGTCTTGCGTGCCACAATCCGCATGAAGATTTGGTCAGGAGCGATACAGCTTATGACGCGAAGTGTCTAGCCTGTCACGCATCTGGTGATCCGCTACATACAGCCTCTCTAAGGGTTTCACTTACGGCGGCACACGCCTGTCCGGTAGCGCAGAGCCGCTGTGTGACTTGTCACATGCCGAAGGTTCGGCTTCCGGGCGGTCATCAGACATTCACTGACCATGACATTCGTGTGGTGAAAACAGGGGAGCCATATCCGAATTAACAGGCAGTGCATCCATCGAAGAGCAAACGGAAATCAGGTCGATTGATCACAGACTCGGTCGCCAATAGATTCTAGTTGCGCTACCCGTGTGCCGAACTCGACCTTAGCCAGGCGGATTAGTTCCTTAACTTTTGCCGGCAACGCGCGCTCCGCGGTTATGGCAAAAACGTTCACGGGAGCGCCTTCCCACTCCGGCAGAACACGCATGAGACCAGCCCCGAAAGTCGGATGATTTGCCAGATGCAGCGGAAGCATTGCAATGCCCAGATGCCCACGTGCTAATTGCGCGACGGCAGCCACGCTGCTGCAAGCGCACGCCCCTTTAATTCCGATCTTGATCTGTCTTCGTCCACGAAACAACTCCCAGAAGTGCTCCGGCGAGCGATCAAAGTAGCGGAGACAGGCGTGATCCTGGAGAGCCTGCGGCGAATCGGGAATTCCCTTTCGCTTCAGGTAAGTTCGAGATGCGAACATCATTCGTGAAAAAGAACCAACATGATGAGCTGCGTAAGAAGAGTCAGGAAGTTTGATCTGATGGGCGACCGAAAACGCAACATCCAGGCGATCGCGCGAGAGGTCTGGTTGCCCTGACACAGTAATCACGTCGACAGAGATGGCCGGGTGATCGCGCACGAATTTCGCGATCACCGGAGCAAGAACCGTAATGGCCAAATCGGAAGGCAGTCCAACCCGGAGATGTCCGGATACTTGATTGAAGCTGATCCCGATTTCTTCTCTTGCACGTAGCGCTTCGCGCAGGATGTTTTCAGAACGCCGGAGAAACTCCTGACCCGGCTCGGTAAGAGCAAAACTGCGAGTAGATCTCCGGATAAGGATGACACCAAGTTCCCGCTCCAGAGCCTTAATGCGGCGGCTCAGCGTGGAGGCGGTGATACCGATCGCGGCAGCCGCTCGCCCGAAGTGCTTTACACGAGCCGCTTCGACAAATACCTCCATCTCGGTGAGTAAGCGCATGTTTGCTCCAAAACTTTGCTTGATTAACGAAATTTTTGCAAGGGAGTAGTCGATTTAGTGCAAGAAACAATCGATCTTTAGAGAGTATCTTATGAGTGATTGCACTCAGGCAGTGTTTAAGAGGAAGAATATATGAAAGTTTTAGTTATCGGAGCTGCGGGGAAGACTGGCCTTGCTGTCGTCGAGCGAGCCGTTGCTGCGGGTCACCAGGTTACCGCCTTCGTACAGAAAGCTGATGGATACAAGGGTCCGGCCGTTCGCGTAGTGGAAGGCGACGCCACCGAGAGTGCCGCGATTGACCGTGCCATTGCAGGCCAGGAAGCCGTCGTTGACACGATTGGCGGCAAGACACCTTACAAAGAGACGACGTTAGAATCGAGCGCGGCTAAGGCCATCATCGAGTCTATGAAGCGGAATGGCGTGCGCCGTCTGGTTGTGACGTCGATGGTCGGCGAAGGCGAAAGCAAAGAGAATGCCACATGGTACGAGCGCCTGCTCATCGCAACATTTCTGCGCGGCGCCGATAAAGATAAGGCTGCGATGGAGTCCGCTGTGGAATCAAGCGGGCTAGAGTGGATCATTCTGCGTCCCGCGCTTCTGAACGACGAAGCCGCGACCGGAAACGTGCGTGTGTTCTCGGCCGAGACTGATGAGAAGGCGCACAACATCACACGCGCGGATCTGGCCTCTTTCGCGGTCGATCAGCTTTCGAGTGACGAACACCTCGGTCAGGCGGTCACGGTCGCGAATAGCTGACGCGCTAAACGTACAAGTGCTGCAAACAACGTACGGAAATTTCGCAAATGTTTTGGGAAAAGAAGTTTCCGAGCCAAACAATAGAGCAGCTTCGGACCAGGATTACGGGAACTGTTGTCGTGCGGGGCGACAGCGATTACCACAAACAACGCACCCCCTGGCTGCAGGTTATCGAACAGCATCCATCCGCGATTGTGAATGCAGCAACGATTGAGGACATTGGCGAGGCGGTACGCGCGGCGCGTGAGCTCGACCTGCCGCTTGGAATCCAAAACACCGGCCACGGGATTGCCGTTCCTTGTAATGAAGGAATTCTGCTTCGATTGAGTGAAATGAAGGAAATTGCCGTCAATGTCAGCGCGCGAACGGCCACGGTCGAACCAGGCGTAGCATCAGGCGCGTTGCTTGCGGCAATAGAGCCTTACGGCTTAGCATATGGTTCCGGTCAGGTGTCGAACGTCGGTGTCACTGGCTACACGCTGGGCGGCGGCTATGGTTGGCTTGGCCGAAAGATCGGCGTAGCATGCCAGGCAATGCAATCAGCTTTAGTAGTTCTTGCTGACGGTTCCACGGTAAGCGCAAGCGCAAGCGAAAATCCGGATCTGTTTTGGGCCATTCGCGGCGGCGGCGGGAACTTCGGGGTTATTGCCTCGATGACCATTAAGCTTGAGCCCTTGCAACACATCTTCGGTGGCATGGCTTATTACCGAATGGAAGATGCGGCCGAGGTGCTTCGCTTCTACCGCGAATGGTCCACCGGCCTTTCGTCCGATACGAGCACCATTTTGCAGCTGATGAAAGTGCCGCCGCTTCCGAAATTCCTCTTGCATCTACGTTCTACGGAGACCTGCGCGATTGGCATCTGTCACGCAGATCCCACCACGGGTGAAAAGCTCCATAAACAGATTAAAGCCTTCAAAATTCCGGCGCTAGATGATCTCAACATACGACCGTACTCCGAGATGGCAACATTCGATCAGGCGTCGAACGAAAAAGGATCTTCCACTTTCAGTCACGTCGAGTGCTTGCGCGAACTGAACTCTCCCGTTTTGGACGGCTTGCTGACCATCGCAAAGACCAGCATTCCGCCACTCGTCTTGCTCGAACTTCAGCAACTGGGCGGCGCGTTGCTTGACGAGCCTTCAGAGTCAATGGCCTATACCGCGCCGACAGCACCGTTCTACCTGAAATTCGTGTCACCTACCGTAGAGGCCAAATTAGAAGAACTCGCGCTTGCCACGAAGGAGGCCGTCAACTCTCTCCGTCCGGCTTACACGGAAGAAGCGACTTACAACTGGTTGCGCGGAGATCAACAACATCGGGTGCGTGCCGCGTTCGGAGCTGGCAAATACGCACGATTGCAGGAAGTGAAACAGCGGTTCGACCCAACTAATCTGTTCCGGCTCAATTTGAACATCCCGCCTGGTTGAGGCGATTACATCAGACCGCCGCGGGCGAGTCTTCCCCCGGCTTATTCGCTTTCAGAAAAAACGAGACGAAAAACATGACGACGCCGAGCACCATCAAAATCGCAAAAACATCGAGATACGAAAGAGCCGAAGCCTGGCTCTGGACCGTCTTGTAGATTTGCGCCAGTCCTGTCTTTGCGGCGTCCGCCTGTCCGTTTCCGGCGATCTGGTAGGCCTGGCTTCCGGTGGCCTGAAACGTCTGATCGAAGTTCGGGTTGGCTAACATAGTGTGCTCGGTCAGCCTGACTTGATGAAACTGAGAGCGCATCGCCAGAATGGTCGTAACGGCAGAAGTACCGAAGCTGCTACCGAGATTACGCATAAAATTGATCAACCCGGCGATGGAATCGCTCTTCTCCTTCGGCATTCCGATATAAGCGACGGTAGTCGCGGGGAGAAATATGAACCCGACGGGAATGTTCTGCAGGACGCGCAGCCAGGTCGCATCCCGGAAACTCATCAACAGATCCATCTGGTACATCGAAATGTACATCGAGATCACTATTAACGCCCAGCCTAATGCCATTAGGAAGCGGCCTTGGACCTTCGATGTGAGCCAACCTACGAGAGGCATCTCCACCATCAGGACCAGTGCGGCGGCCGATAAAACCAGTCCCGCTTTTTCCGCCGTGTAGCCCATTAAATTTTGCAGAAACTGCGGCATGAGCACCGTTGTGGCAAACGAAAATGCGCCGACCATCAGCATGATGAGGTTAACGGACAGAAAGTTGAATGATTTGAATAGCCGTACATCGACAACGGCATCTTCTTTGAACCATTCCCACAGAACCATGAAAACCAAGCTGACACAGGAAATAATGGCCAAGGTGACGATGAATTTCGACGCGAACCAATCGTCTTCCTGCCCCTTGTCCAGCATGACTTGAAGAGCGCCCACACCCAGGGCCAGAGCGGATAAGCCGACGTAATCGAATTTGCTTTCCTTGAGGCTGCGCCGTTTGAAAAACGGAGGATCCTCTACCATGCGGCTCACCAGCGCCATCGTGATCAGCCCCACCGGTAGATTGATGAAGAAAATCCAGCGCCAGGAGTAAGTGTCGGTGATCCAGCCGCCTAGTGTCGGGCCGAGGGAGGGGGCAACGACTGCTGTGATTCCGTAGATAGAGAAGGCGAGCCCCCGTTTTTCCGGCGGAAAGCTATCGGCGAGGATGGCTTGAGACATGGGCTGCAATCCGCCACCGCCTGCTCCTTGTATGATGCGCGCGAGCAGGAGGAAGGGAAGACTCGGAGCCAAACCGCACAACAACGAAGCGACCGTAAACACGCCGAGACAAATCAGGAAGAAATGTTTTCTTCCCATGAGGGAACTGATCCATCCGGTAATTGGGAGAATAATGGCGTTCGAGACCAGATAAGTAGTCAGCACCCAGGTGCTCTGGTCCTGGGTTGCTCCGAAGCTGCCTGCGATATGAGGAAGGGCGACGTTCGCGATACTAGTGTCGAGCACTTCCATGAACGCCGCCATAGCAACGACGGCGGCGATGAGCCACGGATTGTATTTCGGAGTCCAGTTTTCGTTGTTGTTGTGTTGATCGGCCATGTGCCGGATTCCTAATCGACACGCGCCTTGGGACCGGCCGACAGTCCCGGCCGCAAGCGATCGTAACCCTCCTGGCCGCTGTCGAGATTGATTCTGACCGGCACTCGTTGCACAACCTTCACGTAATTCCCGGTCGCGTTTTCGGGGGGAAGGGTGCTCGCGACAGAGCCGGTCGCGCCGCCGATGGTGAAGATCGTCCCGTTGAAATTGCGGTCGAGCGCATCAATGTGAACGGTCACTCTTTGATTGGGCTGCATGCGGCGCAGCTGAGTCTCTTTGAAGTTAGCTGTGATCCATAGATTCCCGACTTCTGAGATTGTCAGTAGTTGTTGTCCGGCGGAAACGCGCGCGCCAACCTGCGCGGCTCGCTTGAGGACGATTCCCGCAACCGGAGCGTAGATTTTGGTATAGGTCAGACTCAGTTTGGCGGAGTCGACCTGAGCGCGCGCCGAGTTGATGTTAGCCTGCCGCTGGCGGAGGGTGGCGCGCTGAATCTCCAATTGAGGGCCGGCGGTATCCTTGCTCTGCTTCGCCTGATCCTTCGCTTGTTGCAATTTCGTGATCTGCTGTTTGACGTTTTCGTCGGAGGAGGCCAGTGACTCGCGCATGGCGTCGAGATTCGCTCTCTGTTGCTTTTCAGTTGAAACGTACTTGTCGAAGTCCTGCTTAGACACCTGCTGTTTCTGAACCAGCTCCGTGTAGCGCTTCAGATCGTTTTGCGCCTGAATCAGAGCAGCTTCCTGACCAAGGACCTTTTGCGCATTTTGATCGCGATCGCGAAGCGCGCCGGCGAGAGCCGCCTCCGCTCCCTCTACATTTTGGTCGGAAGTCTTGATGTTCGTCGTGTTCTGAACGCGGGTGATGGGAATGTTGGGCACTTGTCCGGCAGCCTGGCTTTCGGCCTGATCGAGCTGTGCTTGATACTGTTCGAGCGAAACCTCGTTATCGCGCGGATCTAATTCCACCAGGAGATCACCGACTTTTACGGTTGCATTGTTATCAACGTGAACCTTCGTGATTGTGCCGTTGATGCGGCTACCGACGGGCGCTAAGTTGCCGTCGACTTGCGCGTCGTCGGTGTCTTCGTAGTTGCGGGCGTGTAACCAGTACAAGAGACCGATGATTGCGCCGACAATAAGGACAGCGCCGAACACGATGAACGTGATCTTTTTCTTGCGCTTCTGCTTGGGGTCATTCTCTTTCTTCTTGTCGTCTTCTCTTTTCTTGTCGTCCGGCTTCTTGTCACCGCCGTTGTCGCCTTGACGCTGCGCGTCGTCTTGGTGCTGGTTGTTGTTGTTATCTTCCGCCATATCGACTCTTCGAAATGATGTTGCGACGCTTTACTTCCGTACTCCGAACAGCCCATCGAGATCCGTCTGCGCCGAGCCGGTCGCGCGAGCCAAATAGAGCCGCGCGAGATTCAGCGCAAAAACAGAAGTGATGTAGTCCGTTTCAGCGCCGCTCAATTGCTGTTCGGCTTGAACCACTTCGACGCTGGTCGTGACACCGGAGGCGAGGCGGTCCTGTGAGTACTTCAGAGATTGCAGCGCGGACTCGCGATTAGATTTCGACAGCGTTACCTGTCCGTTCGCGGTGCGTAATTGAATGAGAGCATTGAGCACCTCCTGCTCCACCTTGCTCTTGGTGTCTTCGTATTCGGCCTGGCGCTGGTGAAGAGTAGACATGGCTTGTCGCACGTCGGAGCGAATCTTGCCGCCGTTGAAGATCGGAATTGTGACCTGGCCGGTAGCTGTGAAGACACCGTGCGACTTATCGAGAGAAGGTCCGTCAACGCCGTAGAAGCCGTTGATGTCAAAAGTTGGCACCCATTCAGCGCGCGCGGCTCCAGCAGCCAGTTCCGCTGCCCGCACTCCCGCAAGAGCAGACTGCAGATCACGGCGATGATCGAACGCGTTGCGTATCTTCGATATGGGATCGGTTGCCGTCTCGTCGACATCCTGGCGCGGCTCGGCGATAGCGAATTCTTTATCAAGTGGCAGGCCAATGAGCCGGCAAAAGGCTACCTTTTTCTGGTCGAAATCTCCTTGCAGCGAGATGAGCCGCTCCTGTTCTGTCTGCAACTGCACCAGGCTGCGCGTTACGTCGACAAGCACAGTGGTCCCCGCATCCAACTGCGCCTTGGTCTGATCGTAGGAAGCTTGCGCGTACTTGACTTGCGCTTTTTGGGATTCTATTTGCGCAGCGGAAGAAACGAGTTGCAAATAGCTGCCGCCGACGGCCAGAACAACCAGCTCGCGGGCATCCTGGGCGTCGAAAGCGGCCGCTTCTTCCGCTTTTCGCTCGGCGCGATAGTTACGAATCGCGGTGAGGCTGAAGGCATTCCAATCTACGTTTCCCTGCCCGTCAACGTAATGGTACGGGCCGAGAATCAACGGAATTTTTATCGGCGAAGTCGATAGGGCGGTGAGGCCTGACTTCGCCAAGTTGACTTGTGTTTCTGTGCCGCTCAATGTCGCGGTAACTTGAGGAAGCAATTGCGAAAAGGCTTGGAGGCGCTGCGCCGCAGCGGCGGTTTCCGCGTTGCCAGCCGTCAAAGGAGCAAGATTCGTTCGCAAGCCGCGCGCCACGGCATCACTGATCGTGAGTTGCAACAAGCCCGGCGGGACTGCCTCGCGACTAACACTGCCTTGATAATCGCCCGTGATGATAATGATGGTGCTGATGACCGGCGCGCTGGAGTTGGTGCTTTGGGAGGTGTTCTGTTGGATCGACACCATCCCGGTTGATTGGGCTTGCGTGCGGCCCGAAGCCGGCATCTTCACTGCCTGATTGGCTTGTGAATTTCCTGACTGCTGCGATTGCCCCTGGGCTAGGGCGCGATTTTCTGTCGACCAAAACCACCCCAACGCCAAGACCAGCAAGCGCCAGGAGAACGGTATAGCTCTCATCGGATGCTGATTTCAGCAATCGGTCAGCCAGAAAAGGCGCTGAATTTTGAGACAGTTACAACCGGGTTTGGTACGGGCAATGCTGGTATTAAGGCAGGTGCCCAAATCTCGGCAACGGCGCGGAGTCCATGCTATCGTCTTGAATTATTCTTCACGGAAACATGGCATTCCCTAAACGATATGCTCGAATCTAAAGCGGGGTTTCCGCTGTCGCCCCGCGAATGCGAAGCAATCCGCCGGTTAACGCAAACTGTACGCCAGCACAGTGAGCCGCGATCGCTTCTCGCGGCTATTCCTGACCAGCTGCGCGAGTTTCTCGAATTTGACGCAATCGTGATAGCGCAAACCAATGCTCATACGAACTCGGTCATTTTCGCCGATTATGCTGAGGGCCGGACCGAGGAGATTCCGCCCGCTGTTGAGTACGAAGGCAGCTTTACCGAATGGGTTTTAACAAATTGTCAGCCCCTACTGATTGATGATTCGGAAAGCGATAAACGTTTCGGGGCTTCGATGTGCCAGATGCGTCGTTTTCAGATGCGATCGGGTTGCATTCTGCCCCTGCATACGGCGCACCGCAAGATTGGCAGCTTTAGCTTGGGCTGTAAGCGCGCAGGCGTCTATGTAGAGGGCCACGTTCCCTTTCTCTCTTTCCTGGCGGACCAGGTGGCCATGGCGCTCGACGATGCCATGCATTCGATGGAACTAAAGTGGACACAAGCCGATCTGGAGCGAAGGAATGAGCGGTTGCGACTTCTGCTCGAGCTTTCGAATGCGTTTGGAGCGAACATTGAGCTCCGCGAGCTGCTCCGCACAGTTTCGGCTAAGCTGAGGTCCGCACTTGCTTGCGATGCGGCGAGCGTGGCCCTGCCTGACTCAGAAACCGGGCGTTTGCATTGGTACGCGTTGCACGGCGAAAGCGAAGATCCTTCGGCTCGCGAAGGCTTAGCCGTTCCGCAAAACGTGCAAGCGATCTTCGAAGCGCGGCAGCCGGCAAACGCTTGCTTCAGCGGACAGGGGAACTATGAGCCGATGAATGGATTTCGAGCCGAGTGCCATATTCCGCTGACGCACGGGTCGCGGCCACTGGGGCTGGTCAGCGTAGCTCGTGAGCGCGCCGAGCCATTCACGGATGAGAACGTCCAGCTGCTGAGCGCGGTGGCGCGGCAAGTAAGCGTCGCTCTTGATAATTCGCTTGCGTACGAGGAGATCCGGTCTCTCAAAGATCAGCTTGCTCTCGAGAAAGTTTACCTCGAGGACGAGATTCGCAGTGAATCGAGCTTCGACGAAATTATCGGGCAAAGCGAAAGCTTGCGAGAGGTACTCAGCCAGCTAGAGGTGGTTGCGCCAACCAGTTCTACCGTGTTGATCAATGGCGACACCGGCACCGGTAAAGAACTGATTGCGCGAGCGATCCACAACCTGAGTCCGCGGGCGAAAGCGCCTTTCGTGAAGCTGAACTGCGCTGCCATCCCCACGGGTCTGCTCGAAAGCGAATTATTCGGACATGAACGCGGTGCTTTCACCGGCGCAATCGCGCAGCGGATCGGGCGTTTTGAGATTGCTAATCACGGCACGGTCTTTCTGGATGAAATCGCGGAGATTCCGCTGGAGCTGCAGCCTAAACTTTTGCGCGTGTTACAGGAACGGGAATTCGAAAGGTTAGGCAGTTCGCGCACGATGACCAGCGATGCGCGTTTGATCGCGGCTACGAACCGGAATCTGGCGGAGCTCGTGAAACAAGGCAAATTCCGGACGGATCTGTTTTACCGGTTGAATGTCTTCCCGCTGCAAGTGCCGCGTCTGAATCAGCGCAAGGAGGATATACCGTTGCTGGTCCGGCACTTCGTCCGCAATCTCTGCGTGCGGCTGAACAAAGAAGTGACCAGTATCCCTGCCGAAACAATGAACGCGCTGATCGCATATCAATGGCCGGGGAATATACGCGAGCTGCAAAATGTTTTGGAGCGTGCGGTGATCCTCACCACGGGACCGGTCCTGAAACTTCGTCCTCTGGATCTGGCTGCCAATCACGCTTCCGATCCACCGGAAGCAATGGCGACTTTGGAAGCCGCAGAGCGCAGGCATATTCTCGGCGTCCTAAAGCACACTAGATGGGTGGTGGCGGGCCCTGAGGGCGCAGCGAGCATTCTCGGAATGAAGCGAAGTACGCTGCAAGCGAAAATGCAGCGGCTTGGAATCCGCCGGCCCTCGCTTAAAGACTGACCGCCGAGCGAAATGCCTCACGGCGGGCACGCGCCATTATTTGGTCATTAGCCACGCGAGTTTCAACGCAAGTAGCCAGTGTTTGTCATCTGCTTGCGCGTTAAAACGGTTTTCCTGCGAGTGGCCATAGAACTGCTTTTTCCGTAGCGCAGATCGAATCTGCGCATGAGCGGCGTTCGTTCTTCGATCCAGGGCGGAATGCTAAGAATTACAATCCGCGACGGACCGGTTGGCGGGACGGTCTCGTTTTGCTTGATTCTAGAAGGACGGATTGCCGGTGAGTGGATATGCGAGCTGGAGAAAGTCTGGACTGCTATGTGCGAGCAAGCCGGAGAGAAGGTGAAGATCGAGATCGAATGCAGCTCAGTGAGTTATATTTCTCACGCCGGTGCAGCGTTGCTTTCTCGTATGAGACATGAGGGAGCTAAGCTGGTCGCGAAAACGCCTTTGATGACTGAGTACATCGAGGATTGTGTAGCTTAGATTTCTAGGAACCCTTTTTTGTGAACGCTCAGAAAATGCAATTTGAGAAGGCCCAAAACCTAGCATTCGGTGCGCCGGGTGCGGAACCTTTATGGTCGGCGGGGGCGAAGGATGGAGTAGGCACCGCATACTCGTCATCGAGCCCGATCTGGTACACGATTCAAAACGGAATCGTAACGGAAGTCTACTACCCGACCGTTGATCGTCCCGCGATAAAAGACCTTCAGTTTTTGTTTAGCGATGGCGAATCGGTAGTCAATGAGACTTCAATCGACACGTCGATCGAAATGGTTGGCGATTCTTTAGGCTTCCTGATAAAGGGACAGGCGCGATACTTCTCTTACGAGAAAGAGGTGCTGAGCGATCCTCATCTGCCGTGCCTGTTGCAGCGCCTACGGGTAAAAGCGAAGTCCGAAGTGCTACGCAAGTTGAAAGTGTATGCGTTGTGCGCGCCCCATCTGGCGGTTTCCGGGAGTGGAAACAGCGCACAGGTTACTCATTTCCTAGACGGCAAGGTTCTGCTTGCGGAGTATAAGGGCCTATGGCTGGCCATGGGAGCTGACCGGGCGTTTAGCAAAGCTTCGGTCGGCTACGTTGGAGCGAGCGACGGCTGGGCCGACTTGTACCAGCACAAGTCGCTCGAGTGGGAGTTCG
The DNA here is from genome assembly GCA_034782995.1 of Amazona versicolor. Taxonomy (NCBI): domain Eukaryota; kingdom Metazoa; phylum Chordata; class Aves; order Psittaciformes; family Psittacidae; genus Amazona; species Amazona versicolor. Next base: position 6,898 of record JAVHMZ010083154.1, on the reverse strand, counting down.
ATGCCGCGCCCGACGGAAATGTGGCATTGACTGGGGAGATCACGCTTGGCGAGGAGGGGGAATTCACGCTTGGCGTAGCTTTCGGTATGAGCCGGCATCACGTGCTTGCCAACCTTCTGCAGAGCCTCTCCGTCGATTACAACGAGCAGCGGCAAACATTTCTCGATCAATGGGGACGCACCAATGATGGAGTCGAGCCGCTCGATGAGGAATCAGAGGACAGCGGAGCGCTTTACCGGGCAAGCATCAAGGTGTTGCTGGCGCACGAAGACAAAATACATCCGGGCGCGATTATCGCCTCACTGGCCATCCCATGGGGCGAGGGCAAGGGAGATAAGGAGGGCGAAGGCGGCTACCATTTGGTGTGGACGCGCGACATGGTGCAGTCCGCAATGGGCTTACTGGCAGCAGGAAAACGCGCGACGCCCTTACACGCGCTGGTGTATCTGGCAGCGAGCCAACTCGAGGACGGCGACTTTCCGCAGAACTTCTGGGTGAACGGCAAAGCGTTTTGGACGGGCCGCCAGTTGGACGAAGTAGCGTTTCCGATTCTGCTGGGGCATCGGCTGTGGAAAGAGTCGGCACTGGAGCATTTCAAGGCCGCGACGCTGGTGTTCCGTGCGGTTCGATATCTGGTGAAACACGGGCCCATCACGCTGCAGGAGCGCTGGGAAGAAACAAGCGGATTTTCTCCTTCCACGCTGGCGGTGGTGATTGCGGCGCTTATCTGTGCGGCCGAGGCAGCGCATTTTCTCAATCATCCCGATGAAGCGGATTTTCTCGAGAAGTACGCCGATTGGATGGAGAGAAATCTCGAGCGCTGGACGGCGACGAAGCAGAGCACGCTCGTGCCGGGCATCTCATCTCATTACGTTCGGATCGGACCGGCGCGTCCCGGCGATGCGCCTCCGGTGGACGGCGTTACGGACCAGGAATTCGAGTTGACGAGTCGCGCGCCCGGCGCGCAGAGCCGTTTTCTCGCGAGAGACATCGTGGATATGGGGTTCCTCGAGCTGGTGCGCTACGGTATTCGCGCGGCGGACGATCCGAGGATCGTCGACAGTTTGAAAGTCGCGGACACAGTGCTGAAAGCGGAGACGGCAAGCGGCGCTTCCTGGCGGCGCTACAACAATGACGGCTACGGGCAGAAAGATGACGGGTCGGGCTATGACGGCTGGGGAAAAGGCCGGCTCTGGCCGCTTCTGACAGGCGAACGCGGGCATTATGAAATCGCAGCGGGCCGCAGCGCGGCGGAATATATTCGCGCGATGGAGCAGCTGGCGACGCCGACTCATCTGATTCCCGAACAATCATGGGATGGCGATGACGTAGCAGCCGGGACGATGAAGAATGGAAGGCCTACCGGATCGGCGGTTCCTTTGGCGTGGGCTCATGCCGAATACATTAAGCTGCTGCGATCGTCGCGTGACGGCAAAGTATACGACCAAATTCCGCAAGTGGCGGATCGTTATTTGCATGATCGTCCGCAAGGGCCATTCGTGGAATTCTGGTCATTCCTGTGCCCCACCGCGCGCATAGCCGCGGGCACTACGTTGCGGATATTAGCCGAAGCAAACTTCGAGTTGCACTTTTCTCTCGATAACTGGGGTTCGGTCGAGCAACAGAACTCGCGGGAAACTGCTCTGTCGGTTTGTTATTGCGATGTAAATATTCCTGAGGGTTTTCAGGGCGCCTGCAGATTCACGTTTCGTTGGACGGACTCCGATTCGTGGGAGAACCGGAACTTCCAGGTTGGAGTGTAACGGCTCCAATTGCAGGGCCAGGCGTTCCTGGCGGCTTCTAGAGTTTGGGCAATTCAGGTTTTGGAGCAGTGGTTGAATGGATCTGGGTGGGGCAGACGGTCTCTGCCATCTGCTGTTCCGGATGTCTGTAAGCGCTCGACCAGAGGCAATCGGCCAAAGGGGGAGCGCCCAACCCGCTTTGACTGAATTCCACCCTACTAGCGTACGCTTCATCCTGCAAACAAGTCGGACCGAGACTCGGCGCGATCGAGTTTTCCGTCGGGTCACGAATAGCGGTGCGTCATCCAGTACCCAATGCGGCAATTGTCTGCGAATTTAGCATGCTGCGAAGGCAGACGGCAGAGACCGTCCGCCCCAACCAGCGCTCCTGACAAATGAAGGTTCTCCTGAAATGTCCAACTCCCGCACCTTCACCTCAGCCGGTACACGCGAACATAATCGAAGTCGACCGTAATCCCGGCAAGATTTTCCGCCGCAATCGCGATCTGACCTCGTCCCAAATTGTGCGTCCAAGTGCTACCCTTATCCCACTCCACGCCATCGTTGCTCGTATATTCGGTGTACCGCTCACCCCAATCGGTTCGATGCACCGCAATTCGCAGCCAAGTATTTGTCGCACCCGGCGGCCCGGCGACGCTGTTGCCGTAGGTCGGATAACCCGCCGGAACATTCCCGATCTGTTTGCCGAACTCTGTTTGACGCGTGTTGACGTTGGCAAACACGTCGGCCTTGATGCTGTTCGCATCGTCTCCATAGATGAATAGCGAACCCTGCGCGTAGTTGAAACAGCATGCAGGGCCGGGCGGAATCGACGTCGAGAGTTTCGTTTCGACCAGGTAATCTTCAGAGGGCGCGGGTTCGGCAAGCAGCGTGACGCTCGCGGGAGCGCCATTTTCATCAGGCCCTTCGGTTTGCACTTCGTAGGCTGTGCCGGTCAGCGTGTAATGGTTGCTGGCGTCGCCGTGGATGAATCGCCACTGCTTAGATAGGGTCGTGGTATTAAAGTCGTCAGAATAGCTTGCGAGCAGCTTCCCAGGCTCGTCCGGCTTTTTGAATGATGGTTCATAGAAATTCCAGTCGCAGGGCTGAGCCGCGGGCGCTGGTTGCAGGTGAGCCGAAGGACCACTATCACCGCGCACAACAGGCCATTCTCCGCGCCAATCAAGCGGGTCTACCAGGGCGGGCCGCCTCGTCAGACCTGTGTCATTGCCGAAATAGGGCGAGAAGCGATCGACCGCGTGGTAAAGCATGTAGTCCTTGCCAGTAGCGTCCTGAAAAATGACATTACCACCCGGACCGACCCAGCGATTTCCATTCGCTTCAATCACGGGAGTTCCGCCCGTGGATGGATCAAGCAATGAAATTCCTTGCTTGTCCTCGTAAGGACCGAGCGGGTAATCCGAACGTCCGGCGAACACGCTGTAGCCGGTGAGCGGGCCGTTGCAGCAGTTTGTCGTCGAGACAAACAAATAATAGTGCCCGTCGTGCTTCAGAATGCTGCCGCCTTCGTAACGGTTGTCGATGGTGACCTGAACCTCGCTGGTTGGATCGGAAGTGAGCCCGTCGCGCGAAAGCTTGCGGCCCGAGATCCCTCCGAAGAAGCTTCCATAGGTAATGTAAAGCTGGCCGTTATCGTCTGCGATCACGTCCGGATCGATGACATCTCTACGGCTATCCGGTCCGCAACAGGCCGCCGGCTCGGGATAGATGACGGGCTTCCCACTGTCGGTCCAGGGACCGGCCGGGCTTGCCGCGGTCGCAACACCAATCGCACGACCGGTGAGCGGGCTGGCAGTCTGCGGCGCGACGTAATAGAGATAGTACTTACCGTTCAGAAATTTGACAGCTGGCGCCCATAAATTCGCTGTTGGATCGACCCACGCCGGAGGTGTCTTGAAAACATCCCCGATGTAGTCCCAGTGGATCAGGTCTTCCGAGCGGAATGAGGTGATCAGATGGTACACAAAATTTCCGCCTGCATCCACATCGTTCAAATTTAAAGGGTCGCCAGTGCAGTAGAGATACCAGGTAAGGTGATCTCCTTTGCGCCCGTTGATAATTGCCGGATCGGGACAGCTGATCACGGGACCAGTTCGTTTATCGAAGAGCGTCAGCGGGTTTCGAAATTCCCGGAAGTATGGATTGCGGTGGCGATCCTCCTGGCCGTGAAGGAGCAACGCGGTGGAAACAGAAATGGCGAGAAGAAGCGAACAACAACGGTGAAGCATAGACCGGTAGCTTTCTTTCGCCCCGAAACATATCACACTGCGAGCCGGCGCAGGAGGCTCAGTGAAGCGGGTTGCGCTCATACGGACGGCGTGACCGCTTTCTGGTAAAATGCCGATGCTACCGGGCTGCAAACCAACATGGACTCCGAGCGCTGGAGGCAGGTCGAACGGGTCTATCACAGCGTGCTGACTCATCCCTCCGGAGTTCGAGCTGCTGTCCTGGAAGAATGCTGTTCGGACGATCCGGATCTCCTGCGTGAGCTGAAGTCGCTGCTTGACGCGAGAGAGCAGGCTGGCAACTTTCTCTCTACGGAAGAGCTACATGATCACATCGCGGAACTAGGTTCAGAGCCGCCGCGATCATTGGCCGGGACCACGCTCGGTCCTTATCAAATCCTTGCCAGGATCGGTGCTGGCTCCATGGGTGAGGTGTACCGTGCCCTTGACGAAAGGCTTGACCGTCAGTTAGCGCTGAAAATCCTGCCAGCGCACTTCACTCACGATGCCGAGCGGGTCTCGCGATTACGTCTTGAGGCTAAAGCTGCTTCCGCGCTCAATCATCCGAACATTGTGACCATCTATGAAATCGGCAAGGTCAATGACACCTGGTTTATTGCCGAAGAGTTAATCGAAGGCGTCACCTTGCGAGAGCGGCTCGTGTCCGGCAAACTGCTCCTCGATGATGCGCTCGAAATCGGTATTCAGTGCAGCATGGCTCTGCAGACTGCGCACCGGGCCGGTATACTCCATCGCGATGTCAAGCCGGAGAACATAATGATCCGGCCAGACGGCTTGGTGAAAGTGCTGGATTTCGGCCTTGCGCGTTTCACCGAAATTCCTGCGGGTTGGATTGGACAATCCACGCAGGCCGGCAACATTATGGGCACTCCGCGATACATGTCTCCGGAGCAGGCGCGCGGGCAGTTGTTGGATGCCAGGAGCGACATTTTCAGCCTGGGCGCGGTGCTTTTTGAGACGATCGAGGGCCAGCCGGCGGTTCCAGGAGACACGCCTGCGGAAGTATTCGCTGCGCTGCTGGGGGCGGATTCGCAGCCTGCATTGCGGAGCTCCGGCCCACAACTCGGCCGCATTATTTTAAAAGCGCTGCAAAGAGATCGCGAAGCTCGACATCAGACGGTTGAGGAGTTCGCAAACGATCTGAAAAGCGTCGATCCACTCGATGCCCCCTCACGAAACAAGCGAGGAACGAAGGCCGCGCGCACCGTTCTCGCTCGGAGCGTACGCCGCGTCTCGTTTGCCGTTTGCACCCTGATACTAGCGGGAATAATCTTCTTCTTTTTTCGATACAGGCCCCCGCTCACTGCGCAAGACAGCTTGCTCCTGGCGGACTTTAAGAACGAAACTGGGGATCCCGTATTTGACGGCACGCTCAAACAGGGGCTGGCGGTGCAATTGGAACAGAGCCCGTGGTTGAACATTGTTTCGGAAGCGCGAGTACGGCAGACGCTGCGACTCATGGGGCGGTCGCCGAATGATCGGGTTTCGGGCGACACTGCGAGAGAAATCTGCCAGCGCGAGGGGCTGAAGGCACTGGTTGCCGGATCGATTGCGCCCTTCGGAAAGCATTACGTGCTGAGCCTGGAAGCAATAGATAGCCGTAGCGGCAACGCTTTAGCGCGGACGCAAGCGGAAGCGGAGGGCAAGGAGCAGGTCCTACGAGCACTATCCCAGACAGCGTCGCAGTTGCGCCGGAACTTAGGCGAGTCGCTTGCATCCCTGCGCAAATTTGACGCGCTGCTGGAACGCACGACCTCCTCCCTGGAAGCGCTGCAAGCGTATTCACTCGGAGAGCAGGAGAAGAGAAGAGGCCGGTTTCTGCAATCCGCTCCGTTCTTCCGCCGAGCCTTGGAACTGGATCCCAACTTCGCATACGCCTACGTTGCGCTGGCTACCGGATACCGTAACACCGGGCAGCAGGAACTGGCGGCTCACTATGCGGCGGAAGCATACAGGTTGCGCGAGCCGACTAGCGAGCGGGAGAAACTGCACATTGCATCGCTCTATCACGACTGGGTCACCGGAGACGATGGCAAGGCTCTTGATGCCATACGACTCTACAAACAGATTTACCCTCGAGATGCCTTAGGACACAGCAATCTCGCTGCGTTATACGCCAGGATAGGTCAATTTGAACAGTCCGTTCAAGAAGGCCGGATTGCGATGCAGTTGGATGCGAATTCGGCGCTTCGCTTCGGAAGACTTGCACTTTCTCTGATCGGTTTGAATCGCTTCGAGGAAGCTGCGGCGATCTGCCGTCGCTCTACAGAGCACCATTTTGAAGACACAGCCGTCCACCGCAGCTTGTATAACCTTGCCTTTCTCAGCCACGACGTGAAAGCGATGAAGAAACAGTTAGAGTGGATACGTACTCAGCCCGATGCTTACGCAGCGATGGATTGGGAAGCGCGCACTTACGCTTACTCGGGCCAGTGGCGGCGATCAGCACAGTATTCCCGCAATGCTATTGAAGATGCGAGCGATGCCAAAGCCTTGGAACCAGCCGCTAATTTCGCGGCGAGCGCGGCGTTACGCAGCGCAATGCTTGGCCACTGTACCGAAGCCGTGGCCTTCGCTTCGCAGTCGCTTTCCATCGAGCGGACGCAGAGATCGCTTTTCGGCGCGGCGCTCAGTCAGGCAATGTGCGGGAAAAGTTACGAGGCCCAGATTGCCCTCGGAAAGCTAAGCAGGCGGTATGCAAACAACACCACTGTAAACTGGGAGTCTTTGCCGATGGTCCGGGCGGCCCTGGCACTGAACCGGGACGATGCCGCGTCTTGCATTGAGGCGCTAAAACCAGCCTCCCGCTACGAAGCCGCTGCGGAATTCTGGCCGCAGTATCTGCGAGGCCAAGCTTTTTTGCGGCTGCGTAAAGGTCCGGAAGCAGCA
>JAVHMZ010082946.1:0-10668 GCA_034782995.1 Amazona versicolor | reverse complement strand
ACTCTGCCCAGCAGCACGCCCGTGGCGACAGCGAAACCGAGAAGCCCTAGGAACGCTTCGAACGCCGCGACAAGGTTGGCTAAGTGGCTCTTGGGGGCGATGGCACCGAATCCAACTGTAGTGAGGGTTTGCGAGCTGAAGAAGAAATCAGTAAGAAAGCGGTCAAGGAGTCGCGTTGAAGGGATGCCGCCCTGGATGGCATCGGGTCCCAATGCGAAATACGCGGCCGCGAAGATCAGATTGAGCGTCATGTACGCGATGGAGATCAAAACGAAGAATCGCGTCCATGAGACACTCACCAGCCGCAGGTACGGATGAATGTCTCGCCAATCCGTACCGCGACGGTGAACGTTGAATGAGCCGTCCGCGTTGATCCAGCGCCGCAGCTCGCCTTCGTAACGCTGAGTTAGCCCCGGATCGAAACTCGCTTGCTGCATGAAGAGAGTTTACATAGCGGGCGGCGTCCAGCCGCATCGGGGCGCGGTCCCCCGACCGGGCACGGTCTAAGGGGCGGCTGTGACGGAAGCCGAATTCGGGCCTTCTCCCTTGGCGTTGATCTGCGAAACGACGTAGTAGTAAGTGCTACCCGCGCTTATCGTGGTGTCCACATAATTGTAGGTGTTCAGGCTGCAAATCGTTGTAAACGGACCCGTGACGGAGGTGCTTCGCTTGACGTTAAATGCCGCCTCGAATTCAGGAGTGGTGGTCGGGGCCGGCGTCCACTTTAGGAAGACTTGCGGGCCGGCGGCAACAGCGACCGTGAGGTGCGTCGGGGCAGCCGGAACCGCTTCGGTCGTGGTGCCCGCAACCTCGCTTGACGGCGCGCTTGGCCCGTAGGAATTGTTGGCCGTCACCACGTAGAAGTAAGTTGTGTTGTCGGAAACACCGAGATCTGTGAACGACGTGCCGATCTGAGTGGAGACAACGGTATAAGGGCCGCCGAACGCCGTTCCGCGCTGGACTGAGTAAGTCACCGCACCAGCCACCGATTTCCACGAGATGATGGCCGACCCTCCCGGAAAGAACGGTGTGGGATCGCCGCCCGCGATGGTAAGGGTCACAGACGAAGGCGCAAGAGGAACGCCGGCCGCTGTGGGCGTAATCGAAATCTGCGGAGAGGCGGCGCCTTCCCCGGTCGCGTTTACAGCCGTGATCACATAGTAGTAAGTCTGGTTATTGACGGCGCTGGAATCCGAATACGTGTTTCCGGTGACGGACGCGATTCTGGTGTAAGGACCGCCGCTGCTGGTGCTCCGGTTGACCGAGTAATTGGAGGCAGTCGATTCAGTCGCCCACGAGAAAGACGCCGATCCGTTGTTGGGCGACGTGACGTTCATGGGCGCGGCGGGGACGATCCCGGCGCCCGTTCCGGAAACCAGGGTGATCGAGATACCCGAGCCGCCCGCGGGCAACGTCGAATTTCCTGTGCTGCTCCCGCTTAACAGAAGCGTGTGGAAGCCCGGAGTTAGCGGAATAGTGACGGGGGCGGAGTTCCCGTCAACCGCAGGCAGCGTCGCTGTTCCAATCAGCTTGTCGTCAATGAATAACTGCACCTGTGCGCCCGCATCCGCGTGCCCGAACAGGGTCAGCGAATAACTGCCCGTGACGGGCGACCGCAGGAGATAGTCGTTAATCGAGCCAGGGCCGACGACGAGACCCGATCCCGGCGCGGCCTGCGGAGTGAAAGGATCGGGCACGCGCTGACTCGGATCGAGCGCCGCCGTCTGGCCGCTGAGCCATGGGAGCACATGGCCGGCGGTTACCGCGGGCTGAGCGCTCGAAAAGATTCCGGCGGCGCCGATATACTTCGGCGTACTGAGATGTTCGTAATCCTCCACGAGCAGCCAGTCTCCGAACTCGCTGACCGCGCCGCGCATCGCGAAGAAGTTGACTAAGTCTCCGCCGACCGCGAACCAGTTATCCAGGAAATGATGCTTCTCACTCGGGATCATCCGGTAATCGCGGGTGGCATATGCACCGGTGCCCCCAAGCAGGCTGGGACCGGACTCATATGCGACCTCTTTGAGCCCGAAAAACGTAGCCACGGCCTGCCAGCCGATAAAGTCGACCCGCGTGCTGTCACTGCCGGTCCACAGTGTGTTGAAGATGTTGTTGACGGTCGACGTGTCGGTCGGGTTGTAATAAGCGGCTTCACCGACACCCCAGAGATAGGTTTTCACCGGCGATTGAAAACGCTGCTCGGCCCAGGCCAGCGTTCGATGAAAGGCCGCCTCCGTTGTGTACTGCCAAAGCGCGACGGGGCGCACGATGGTGTTCAAGGAGCCGGCGCCGAAGACGTTCTGAAAGTCTTGCGCGATCTGAATGGTGCGCTCCACGTACCGTTCGTCGTTCGTGATCCCTTCTGATTGCGCCTGGATTTGGTTGTATGTGCCTTGCGGAAACCCGAAGTTCCACACTTCGTTGCTGTATTCCAGATACACGTGCAACCCCGGTTTCAGACCTTGCGTGTATTGATCACCGTTCTTGATTAACAGCGCGAGCTGGGTGCAGTAATCGTCATCCGCCGACGCCGGGATGTTGATCCACATATCGTGTCCGGTGCGGTTAGCCAGCAGGATCATATACTCCCAGGCATCTCCCCACGCCTGATTGCCGTTGGTTTGATTCTGGGGAAGGCCGCCCTGGTAAGCGTCCGTGACTTGCACGCGGGTGCTCCAGGTGGTGGTGATCAAGGTGGTCCCGAAAAAGTTCTGGAAATTGTTAGTCGCATCGGGTCCGAGGAACCGGATGGCGGCAAACGGCTGCGAGTAAGCTTTCAGTGTTCCTTTGGTGAACACTTCAGTCGTGTTCGCCGGATATCCGGGGCGGAGCAGCGACATGTGGGTGAAGCCCGTCGGCGCGCTATCGCCCGGGTTTCTCTTTGTGCCGGTGAACGAGAGCACCATGAGCCAGTGTCCCGGTTGAAATACAATCTGTGCCGTGGTGACGTTCCGGCCGGAATCGTAACTCTGATTCTGCACAAGGATACCGGTTCCGGTCTCGGTCGACCCCGCGATCGCCGCCTGACCCGTGAACGTCAGGAAATAAATTCCGCTTAAGTTTTCATTCACCGCCGGCGCATCTGGAGCTCTCCACGGCATGTTTCTGCGCTCGTCCATGATGGTGGCCTGCGCATCCGCCATCGGCCAGCCGTTCGAATCCAAGGGAACGCTGCCTCCCGCTGGCGCGCTCCATCCCCCGATGCTCTTGATGAGATCGACGAAATCCCAATCGCCGTTCACCCCGAAGGGCTGAGCGGCGAAGACATGAGTATTGCCGAGAATTCCTGAAACAGACAGCAATAAAACGGGTCGAAAAACGCGCATGACGACTCCCGATTAGGCTAGATTTACCGGCTTTAATGCAACAAAACCGGAACGCGGCATTTTGTTGCTGGGGACGTAAGGCAGGAATTTTGTTACAAACGGTTGGTTTAGGGTGAAGTGTAAGTCAATCCGACTTACAAAAATTAACTGACCTGCTGTAGAAAATTAACCTTTTAAAGAGGATTGTGAGCGCACACTCATACAATCGGCATACGCGGGCTAGCGAAAGATTCGCCAGCCCGCGTGTGGAATTATTTCTCGAACACCTTCTTTATATCGCCGACTTTCTCCTGAACTTTCCCGCCCAATTTGTCGCCTTTTCCTTCGGCTTCTAAATCGGGATCGTTGGTGGCCTGGCCCGCCTTTTCCTTGACGGCGCCTTTCGCCTGGTCGAGTTTGCCTTCCACTTTGTCGGTCGTGCTGTCGTTCATGGGAACTCCTTCCGACTGAATCTTATCAGCACGGACCTCAGAGATGCCGCCCGCAATATTCCAATTGCCCGTGAGCGACTCCAGAAATTCGACCAAGTCCAGGCGATCTCTGCCTGAAAGACTTACGGCGGCAATGCGCGGGTCGAGGTTGGGGACGGAGTTGCCGTGACCAGCGTAGAAGTCGACCACTTCCTTCAGCGTGCGAAGACTGCCGTCATGCATGTAAGGCGCGGTGAGAGCCACATCGCGCAGAGCTGGCGTTTTGAATGCGCCCTTATCCGCTTCCCGATGCGTCTCGGCGTAGCGGCCAAGGTCGGTAATCTCACCCGCGTCACTGACGCCCACGCCAATGTTGTGGAACTGCCCGTCAGTGAACAGGGCGTATTGTCCCGCGATTAAATGACACGAGGCGCAATTGCCGCGTTGAGGATCCTTGAACACAGCGAGCCCGCGAATTGCCGCGGGGCTGAGGGCGGTCTTCTCGTGTCCGTATTCATAACGGTCAAACGGAGAGTTCGCGCTCACAAGAGTTCTCTCGAAGCTGGCGATGGCTTGCTCGATCTTGCCTAGAGTTACCGGGCCGCGTCCAAACGCCTCTTCGAACTTGCGTCTGACTTCTGGATCGGCGTTCAGTTTCGAAACGGAGACTTCGTGAGGCTGATTCATCTCCAAGGTGTTAGACATAGGCCCGCCGACTTGCTCCTCGAGGCTTGCCGCGCGCCCATCCCAGAACTGGGCATGCGCGTAGGCGGCGTTCAGAAGAGTCGGCGCGTTGCGCTGCCCGGTCTTGCCGCCGACTCCGGCAGAATGTTCCAGGCCATCAGTGAAATTGCGCTCCGGATTGTGGCATGAAGAGCACGAAATCGAGTTGTTTAGAGACAGGCGTTTATCGAAAAAGAGCTCGCGACCGAGCGCGACAGTGCGTATCGTCGGCGGGTTGTTGCCGGGCACGGGCACTGGCGGCAAGCCGAGTGGCGGAGTCGGCAGCTGCATGGCCGCGCCTGCCGGTTTCACGCGCTGGATGGAAATCGTGCCCGGATCGCCGCTTCTCCGCGCGCAGGAAACGGAAACGCCCGCCGCGCAAGCAATCCCGGCGATCCAACAACCAATTCGAAACCGCGCCATCTCGCGTCTTCAATTATGCGACGCGCACGGCCGTCAATCCGAGGTACGCGCTTTCCGAATCCGGCGGAGCTGAAAGCGGTGATGCGAAAGATGCACGGACAAGAAGGTGATTGCGCGGCGAAGTGTCATCCAACCGCTGATCGGATGCCGGAAGACGCCATTATTCATCTGATCCGGCTGCACCTTTTCCAAGAGCTCCCATAGTTCGGAGCGAACGGCGTCCCAGCGGGCGAAGAGTTCGCTCTCATCCGAGACCGGGCTGGGGAGAACCGTCTCCACACCCGCCGGAACTTTGACACGGGTCGGCAGGCGCATCACAAGGAACACCATCTGCGCGGCGAACTGCTCGCGCGGAGTGACCTTGCGGCGACCATGTAAATTACGCCTCAAAACATCGAGCGCCTCATGCTCCACCTTGACGAGATGATCGATGACTTCGAGCGCTGTCCAGCTTGACGGGGCAAGCCGAATGCGCTTTTGCGACTCCGTCCAGCCGGCTAGATCGCGGAGGACGGCGCGCTTTTGATCCTCCAGCCCGCGGAAAGCTTCGCGCAAAGACGGCGGCGCGGCTCCCGCGGGAACAAATGCTTCCGACTGTGAGTGACCGCTCTTTGTATGCATACTCTCTCCAAGAATATCGGAGCACCCGGCGAAGTGCCGAGCAGCAAAACGGGCGGCTCATCGCTGAACGTGAGCCGCCCTCAACCGCTAAGCGAATCGGTTCGTTTAGTTAGAACAACTTTGACCGACCGTCATGCAGGCCGCATCAAAGTACGGAAAATATCCTTTTCCGTAGAGTTCCTGGTAGGCGATAACGGTCCGCTGGCCGTTCGCACCAGCCGGGGAAAACCGGTATTTGTATTTGAACTTGGTGGTGGGAGGCCCGCCCGCTAAAGCTTCCTTGAGCACGCGGCCAACCAGGGCGCCTTTCGACGGCAGCTTCAGTCCCATCACTTGCGCGAGCGTTGGCGCTAAATCAGCGTTAGACACCGGCGCTAGATCCGTGTAAGCGGCCTTGAAATCCGGTCCGATGGCGGCCATGTTGTTAAAGGTGTTGTCGCGTCCATAGGAGCCATGCATGCCCTGCCCTTCCTGCAAGCCGCTGTCGGCAATTTGAACCGCCGATTGCAGATCATTCTTGTTCAGGTAGAAGGTCTTGAATCCGAGCGCGATCGCGGGTTGAGGAAGCGGCGTGCCGCCGACTAAACCGATTAAGCTTAACGGCAGTGTTCCGGGTATCGTGCCGTAACTGTCATTGACAAAGATAGGACCGGCGTAGTCCTGTGACTGCAGGAACGTGACGATCTGCTTCAGCCGGCTGCTGCTGTTGTCCGGTATATAGATCAGATCGGAGCCTCCGTTCGCGGCGATGACCACTTTCGCGTCCGTGTTGTTCAAGATTTGACCGCTGGCACCGATCAGTCCGTTGCCCGAGGCGGAATGCTGGCGTTCGGTCGCCGTCTGAGCTGGGATGGTGGGGTCAACAGGCTCGTATTGATTCACGTTATTCACAGTGATCTGCGAATCCGGATCGAACAGCGAAAGGTTCAGCGCGTGAGCCAGATCGATGGCAAGAAATCCCACGGGCAAGAAACCGGGATTCACTTCAACTCGGCCCGTGCTGTCCACGTAAGTAAATTGCGCGGAATAACTCTTTGTGAACGCACCCTGCGCGTTGACTTCATGTTTGCTGATGGTGGCGAAACCGTGGTCGGCGGTCACGAAGATATCCGTGTTCGCGGCCAGCGCGGGATTCGCGTTGATGTAAGCGAGTATCTGAGCAAGATTATTGTCGGCGTTTTGAATCGCGCTCAACGAGGTGGGCCCGTTGATGCCGGGAATGAGAGAGTTCAAGCTGTCGCCCTGATTGTGCTGCGTTCCATCGGGGTCGCGCGACCAGAAAACAACCGCGAACGGTTTGGACGTCCCGAACGCGGGAAGCAGCGCCTTGGTGAGGACGTCGGCGAAATATTGCTGCTGAACGGTGTTGGGAGAAGTGGTTCCGGGCATCATGTTATTGCCGGAGTAACCGTTGTTGCACTGATCGGTTGAGCCGCAACCGTTGCTGCGGGTGGGAGCAACCAAAGGCAGCCCCGCCGCGGTGAGCGCCGCCGCGATATCGGAGCGGAGCGGAATGCCGGCCGAGCCGCCGGTCGCGTCATCCACGAAAGCCGTATCTGGAATCGGGAACTGCTGCCCCACGGGCTGAAGCTGAGTGACGTCCTGAATGGCCACGGGTCCGACTTTGCCCACGGACGCAGTGTTGTAACCGTTCTGGCGGGCCAGCGCGAGCAGCGTTTCCTCGCTCAGGTAATTTCCGTTATAGTGATCATCCAGATCCGCCAGGACCTGATTGTTTTCGACAAACGGCGTGACGCTGCCCGGTGTTTTCCCGAAGTTGCCTGTGTTGAAAATCGGATAACCGGAGTAAATTGTGTTGCTGAAATCCCCGGTGTCACCTAACTGGTGACCTGTGGCGATCGCCGAGGCGTTGGGCGTTGTAAAGGTCGGAAACAGCGAGTGGCTGTTGGCGAAGTTCACGCCCTGGGTGCGGACAGAATACAGCGTCGGCGCGTTAGCCGCGGTGACCGATCCGGTGCGCAATCCATCGGCAACAAAAATCACGATGTTGCGGCGCGTAGGCGTCTGCGCGTGCGGGCGGGGTGGGAACACAAATGTAAGCGCGGCGATTGCGAGCGCTCCCTTGAAACTCATTTTCATTCTGCGAATCCTTTCTCGAACGGTGAGAAGCCGATCAGAGCAAGGGTGGCAACGGCGTGTGAAATTCCAATGACAAGACGAAAAACACTCGCCTGCAAGGACTTCGCATGACTGTTTGGTTACGGCATCGCCGATTTTTCAGCCATACCAAAAACAAACTCACGCGATCACGATTCGGAGATCTTCCTTAGCGCCAGCGCGTTGATGCAATACCGCAGTCCGCTGGGCGGCGGACCGTCGGGAAACACGTGGCCCAGATGGGCATCGCAGGTGTTGCACACCGTTTCCACGCGCTTCAGAAACGCGGGCCCGTCGAAGCGGTACGCGACGGCGTTGATTGCGGCCGGCTGATTGAAGGAAGGCCAGCCGGTGCCGGATTCGAATTTCGTCGAAGCATCGAACAGGAGCGTGTCGCAGCAGATGCAGGCATAACGCCCCGGCTCAAACAAGCTGCACATCTCCGAGCTGAACGCGCGCTCGGTCGCCGCCTTGCGCGTGACCTGATACTCCTCGGGAGTCAGCTGCCGGCGCCATTCGTCGTCGCTCTTCAAGATTCTACGGTCCGGCTCGGGATTGCCGTTTTTTGCGAGGTTGAGCACTTCTGGCCAATTCAGCATAGTCATCGAACTCTCTATCTGAAACCATGCTACCGAAGCTGTAGCATGAAGCAATGTCCATCGCGAGCCGACTCACCATGTCGCCGGGGAGGAAGGTTTCCCGCTGGGCGCTCCTTACAGCTGGTTCGATCCTAGCGTTGGCCGCCGCGGAAAATGGCGACTGGCCGTCCTACGGCCGCGATGCCGGCGGGCAGCGATTTTCGCCACTGACGGCCATCAACCGCGGCAACGTCAAGTCGCTAAAAGTCGCGTGGACGTTCCGCACGGGAGACGCGTATGCGCCGGTCAATGGTTCCAAGCCGACGCAGTTCGAAGCCACTCCTATTTATGCCGACGGGGCGCTGTTTCTCGCCACTCCGTTGGGGCGGGTGATCGCGCTCGATCCAGTCAGCGGAAAGCAGCGCTGGTCGTACGATCCGCACGTGAACAAAGACATGGGCTACGGCGATTTCGCCACGCGCGGCGTTTCCACGTGGAAGGGAACAACTGGCAGCCGCCGCGTTTATGTGGCGACTATTGACGCACGCCTGATCGCGGTGGACGCCGCATCGGGTGAGCCGTGCCGCGACTTCGGCGAGAACGGAACCGTCGATCTGCGCCGCGGGCTGCGGATCAAGCCGCGCGGGTTCGCCGACTATGAGGAAACATCGCCGCCCGCCGTGGTTGGAAACACGCTCGTAGTCGGCTCCGGAATTCAGGACAACAGCTGGAGCGATGAACCGAGCGGCGAGATCCGCGCCTTCGACGCTCTCACCGGAAAACTGAAGTGGACCTGGGATCCCATTCCGCAAAACGCAGACGAGGCAGGTGCCGAAACGTGGAAAAACGGAAGCGCGGCGCGCACCGGCGCGGCGAACGCCTGGTCCGTGATCGCGGCCGATCCGGTCCGCAAGCTCGTCTTCATTCCCACGGGAAGCGCCAGCCCGGATTACTACGGCGGCGAACGCGTCGGCGATAATCTGTTCGCGAATTCGGTGGTCGCGCTCGAAGCCGAGACCGGCAAACGCGTCTGGCACTTTCAAACCGTTCATCACGATCTGTGGGACTACGATGTGGCCACGCCTCCGCTTCTTTTCGATCTGCATCGCAGCGACCGCACGGTTCCGGCGATCGCCATCGGCTCAAAAACAGGCAATCTGTTCATCTTGAATCGCGAGACCGGCGAGCCTGTGTTCGGCGTCGAAGAACGACCTGTGCCGCAGAGCGATGTTCCCGGTGAAGTCGCGGCGCGCACGCAGCCGTTTCCGCTGAAACCGGAGCCCGCGGTGATGCAAAAGATGTCCGCGCAAGACGCGTGGGGCATTGACGACGCGGACCGCGATTGGTGCCGCGCCGAAATCAGCAAAGGGCACACGGGCGCCATCTTCACGCCGCCTTCACTGAAAGGCGGCCTGCTGGTCCCAGGAAATATCGGCGGGCAGAACTGGGGCGGCATGACGTACGACCCGATACACGACGTGCTCGTCACGCCGGTGAACAACCTTGCGGCGGAAGTGCGGCTCATCCCGCGCTCCGATTACGAGAGCACAGAAACCTCGCGCGAAAAGCGCAAGCTGGATGGCGATTGGGAATTCGCGCCGCAGCATGGAACGCCGTATGGGATGATGCGGCGGCTTCTGGTAAGTCCCAAGCGGATTCCTTGCACACCGCCGCCATGGGGCATGCTGGTCGGCTATTCGGCGGTTACCGGTGCCAAGAAGTGGCAGGTGCCGCTGGGGCAGTTGAGCCCGAAGCTGCCCGCGAAGTGGGGATCGATCTCGCTGGGCGGACCGATCTCCACCGCTGGCGGACTGGTGTTCGTCGGCGGAACGCTGGTTCCCGCGCTGTATGCGTTTGACATCGAAACCGGCGCCGAGTTGTGGAGGGGCGACCTGCCCGCCAGCGCCAAAGCCGTCCCGATGACGTTTCAGGGGCCGGACGGCAAGCAGTACGTCGTTGTGTCGGCGGGCGGCTTCGGAATTCCGGACCTTTCACCGGTAGGGGATTATGTGGTGGCGTTCAGCTTGTGAGATGCTGGGCACTTCTTAGTTCGCATTAGGGTGCAGCGGCTTCAGCAGCACCGCGGAGTAGGTGCCGTCCGCGTTGACGAGCGTGGAGGTAATCTCACCCCGGTCATTGATTCCGCCGCCTCCGCCGAAGAGGAGCGGCGTCCCCGAGGGTAGCAGATCATCGAGATCGAAAATACCCGATTTCTGCCAGACGATCGGTACAATGTTGCCGTCAGATCGGTCACCCTCGCCAAGGATTTGCCCATTCTCGTTCAACGAGATCGCGCTGCTGAATGTGCCGCCTGGCAAATAGGGAAGCCCGTGCAGAGATCCGCCGCCCGAATACACACCGCGAAACACCTCATTGGCATCCGTCCCGGAGCCAATTATCTGAGAGCGATTGTTAACGAAGTTAGCTAAGCTGTAATCTCCGCCAGCAAGCAGGCCAAGGTCACGCATG
>JAVHMZ010082840.1:0-10668 GCA_034782995.1 Amazona versicolor | reverse complement strand
GCTGACGAGTCTGGATTTCGGCGGCCAGGCTGTTGGATTGCGTCCAACGAAGCACCGCCGTTTTCAGGCCGCTGAACGAGAAATCGAGCTCACTGCCCCGAATGCGAACAGGTTTGAAGGCGACGGCGTGGGGGTTGCCATAACCGGCGAGTTGGTCGAGCAGCGGACCTCCCGGGTAGCCGAATCCCAGCAGCTTTGCGACCTTGTCATATGCCTCTCCGGCAGCATCATCTCGCGTCTTGCCCAGCAAGCGATAGACACCCAATCCTTGTACCTCGAACAGATGAGTATGACCACCACTGACCACGAGAGCCAGAGCTGGGAAGTTCACTTGCGGATAAGCGAGAAGAACAGAGTGGATGTGACCCTCGACGTGATTGACAGCGATGAAGGGAACACGTGCGGCCAACGACAGAGACTTCGCATAAGTTGCTCCAACTAGCAGCGATCCGACCAGCCCGGGCCCAACCGTTACACCGATCGCCAACAAATTCTGGAGTTCGATGCCAGCGTAGCGCAACGCCTGGCGCACAACCGGTACGATGGCGCGCAGATGTTCGCGCGAGGCCAACTCAGGCACGACGCCGCCGTATTTCCCGTGCGTGGGAAGCTGCGAGGCGATGACGGAAGAACGAACTTCGGTTTCATCGTCCAAAACCGCGGCGGCAGTTTCGTCGCAGGAGCTTTCGATGGCAAGGATGCGCAATTTGTATCGTAGCCAAGCAGACGGTGGAGGCCGGGTTGTTAAGGGAGCAGCTTTGCCGTCAGCGCCGCGCAATGCTCGGCGGCTTTGAGGGCCTGCTGAGCATCGGGGGCGTCGGGAAACAGAACCGCGATGCGATCGAGCGTATTGAGCAGAATCATGATCTGGTTATTGAGGTCGTGAACGATCGCGCGGTGTGAACCATTGGTTGCCATATCAGCGTCCGTTCGAGTCTCCCCGTGCATGGGTTGAGCCTGCGGCGAAAGCGGCGGGTTTCTTGTGTTCCGGTCTCGATGAGCGTTTTGTGCAAAGCGAAACGCCGTCTTTTCCCGTTTCGTTTGTTCCGTTTCCGGAGTGCGTGAGGCTCTGGTGAGTTTCTTGCGACTGCGGTTCTTCGTCGTTTTCGGGGGCGGCGAGCTCAATGTGCAGGCGGGCCATTTTTTCGTACCACTGCCAGGCTTCGCAATCGTGAAGAACGAATCCGGGCTTGTCCTTTTTGGCGCGGACAGCCTGAAGGCGTTCGAGTTCCGCGGTGGTTTGATGCAGGATACGATTGAGCCGGGTGTCATAGCGGCTCATAATGTCGAAAGCGTGCGTCCGCTCGCACTCATCACGAAACGCGTCAGCTTGAGCGGTGACTTCTTCCAATCTCAGGTTGGCTTTCCCGGCCGGTTGCGCGCGCCGGAACGTTCCGGTCTGGATGATGTTGGTTTCGATGGCGGCTATGCGATGCAGACGCCAATTGATATCGATGATGCGCTGGGCTAGCTGTGTTTCGCGAACGCCCACGGGCTCTAGTTCGGCCATGTACTGGGAGCCGAGGAGCATATAAGGGAGGAACTCATCCCGTTGGAGGTAAATGCGCTGGCCGGTGATGGCGTGCGAAACGCCGTTCATGGAGGAACGCTCTTTACCTTCCGGTGTGCGCGGGCCCGTGGCGCCGCTGGTTTGTTCGCCGGGAGCGAATGATTGTTTGATTTCCGAGGAACGATTGGAGAAGAGACCGTGATTCATCTCGCCTCACCAGTAGCATGCGTGGGGAGGCTGGGAGCGTGGGTTGGGATGGAAGTGATTGAGGGGATGGGGAAAATTCGGCGGGTTTAGGGTGGTATCGTATCGGAAATTGAGAGGAAACGGCAATGAGAAATTCCTCAAGCACGCCGCGTCTGCTCTTAATCAGAGCGGCATTTATTACCGCGTGCTCTGTGCTCCACGCTGATCCAGGTCATTTACTCCAGCAAGGCGGTAAGTTAGTCGGAACTGGCTACCAATTAGGGAGTCTACAGCGAGTACTCCAAGGCTCTGCCGTTGCGCTGTCAGGAGATGGGAACACTGCGCTTGTGAGCGGCGCTCTGGACAACAATGGGCAAGGCGCGGTCTGGGTGTTTACGCGAACGAACGGAATCTGGAGTCAACAAGGGAACAAGTTAGTCGGCACGGGCGCTTCGCCAGGCCCGAATGGCGCAGGCTCAGGGCAAGGCGAATCGATCGCCCTTTCGGCGGATGGCACCACGGCCGCGATCGGCGCCCCTTTTGATGCAAACGGGGTTGGGGCGGTCTGGGTATTTGGCAGGAATAACGGCGTTTGGACGCAGCAAGGTCCGAAACTGGTCGGCTCGCGCTACGACAGAAGTCAATCATACGTACTCCAGGGGGCCGTTGCTCTTTCCGCCGACGGGAACACCCTTCTTGTCGGGGGGCCCGGCGACAATGATCAGACCGGCGCCGTATGGGTATTCACGCGGTCCAGCGGCGTCTGGAGTCAACAAGGAGGCAAGCTTGTCGGTTCGGGCGCACTTGTAATGGGAGGGCCTTTCCAGGGCGCTTCTGTAGCTTTGTCTGCCGACGGTAACACTGCGGCTTGGGGCGGTCCGAACGATGCGAATAACGGGTCCAACGGCGCGAACGGGGCGGTTTGGGTTTTTGTGCGGCAGAACGGCTCATGGTTTCAGCAGGGTCCGAAACTGACAGGAAGCGATGTAGCGGGCCTTTCTGCTTTTGAGGGCAGTTCTGTGGCGCTTTCTGGAAACGGAGATACGCTCGTCTTCGGGGGGCCACTGGACAATTTCCCGACCTCAACTTCTCAGTGTGCGCTTCCCGTCGGGGCGCTCTGGGTGTTCGTTCGGAGCGACGGAGTGTGGACCCAGCAAGGCGAAAAACTCGTTCCGAGCGGGGCAGTGGGTTGCGACGCTCCGAAGATGGGTGGCACCGTCTCTATTTCGACTGATGGGAACGCGCTGGTCACCGGCGGGTACGCCGACGGCTCGCAGGACAGCGCGGATGCGAACGCCACCGGGGCCGCTTGGGTGTTCGTTCGGAGCCGCGGAACATGGTCGCAGCAAGGCTCCAAATTGGTTGGAACAAGCGCGGTCGGCGCCGCACGCCAGGGCCTTGCAACCGCCATCTCCGGTGATGGCAACACGGTTCTGGTGGGCGGACCGTTTGATGATAGTGAGTTGGGCGCGATCTGGGTCTTCACCAACCCCGCGCTTGGCGTCACTCTTACACACCTGGACGTGTTTCACCGTGGTGAAACAGGCGCCGCCTACACAGCCACCGTGACGAACCACGGTGAACGCGCCACTACCAGCCCCGTGAACTTAGTCGATCGGATTCCGAACGGACTCGTGGCGACCAACATCGCCGGTACGGGCTGGACGTGCACGCTCGCTACTGTGTCGTGCACGCGCGCCGATCCGCTTGCAGTGGGAGCTGCGTATCCACCGGTCACCATTACGGTGAATGTCGCGCTGAATGCTCCGGCGATCGTCACCAACGTCGCCGTTGCATCGGGTGGCGGCTCGGCTTGGGGAGACGCGAAAGACGTGACGGTGATTCAGAAATAAATCGCTGAGCAACGAGCCCCTGTAACGCCCGGCACTGGAAATTCAGTATCGAACCGAAGTACAATTCCGGTTCCCCGGCGATTCACGACAGGAGCTCAAAGTGAAAATTGTCCTACTTGGTGCTGTTGCGGGCATCGGTCTTCTGCTGTTGGCTAATTGCGCGAGCCATCAGCCCGGTCATGTAGGCCAGGTCCTCGACGAAGCCCGCCAGGCCGGGCGCACTCCCGAGAGTTTTCTGGCCGCTGATGAGGATTACTTCCATGATATGGATGGCGCGATTGGCCTTGACTCGAACGAAGTCAAGGGTCGCAACATGTGGATCGTCTGGACCGGCGGCAACGACCGCTTCTGGGATCGCATCTCCGTTTCCAGCTTCGGCGCGCTCGATTTTGTCAAAACAATCTCTTCGCATCCGGGCTTGAAGTTCAGCCGTGATAACCGGTGGAATTACCTGGGCCTGGTTAATGAGCCATGTTACGAGAAACCGACCGCGGGCGACCCGAATCGCTTTGGACTCTGGCTCGATAAGCGCTCGACTAACTGTCCGGCTGACCCGTTTGAAAACGAGGAGAAGTATCCGGGCGTCAAGGTTGGCTCACGAGGAAAGAATATGCCCGTCGGTTCGGCCTATGGGTGGGGAACCGGAATCGTCGGCCTGCGTTTGTTTCCCAATCCGGAGTTTGACGCAGCGGCAGCAAAAAAGTGGGATGCCGAACGTTATTACAACGACCCGGCTTACTACAACCGGAGGGATCTCGTGCGTCCGTATCGGGTGGGGATGTCCTGCGGGTTCTGCCATGTGGGGCCCAATCCGGTGAAGCCTCCTGACGACCCGGAACATCCGCAGTGGGCGAATCTTTCTTCCAACGTGGGCGCTCAATACTTCTGGATCGATCGCATTTTCTCGTGGCGCGCCGATCCGGGCGAGTATGTGTACCAGATGTTCCATACTTCGCGTCCGGGATCGCTTGACACGTCGCTCGTGTCGACGGATAACATCAATAACCCGCGCACCATGAACGCGGTTTATTATCTGGGACCGCGACTCCAGCAAGCCAAGCGTTTTGGTAAAGAAACACTTGGCGGCGGCAGTCTGAACAACAAGCAGTTCAACGATTTTGTTCCGGCCAGTTCACCGTTGGCGCAGTTTTTTACCGCGCCGGCGACTGTTTACTCACCGCGCGTTTTGAAGGAAGGCGCTGATTCCGTCGGCGCTCTGGGCGCGCTCAACCGCGTGTATCTCAACATCGGACTGTTCAGTGAAGAGTGGCTGCTGCATTTCAATCCGCTGGTGGGCGGCCAGAAAACGACACCGATCGAGATCGCCGTCGCCCGTAAGAATTCCGCGTATTGGCAGGCTACCGAATCCCAGACGCCCAACATGGCGCTGTTCTTTCTGAAGAGCACGGATCCGCATAAGCTGAAAGACGCTCCGGGAGGTTCACGCTATCTTACTGAGTCGCCGGACGTTCTCGCGCGCGGCAAGACAGTGTTTGCCGAACGGTGCGCGCGCTGTCATTCGAGCAAGCTTCCGGCGTCCGTGAAAGGTCTCGACCCTGGCGGTTGCTCCGGTAAAGACTATATGCGGTGCTGGAACGAGTATTGGACGTGGACGAAGACCGACGAGTTTAAATCTCAGATGCGCGCCATTGTCGCCGCGCCCGATTTTCTCGAAAACAACTATTTGTCATCCGAGCACCGCGTGCCAGTGACGCTGCTGCAGACGAATGCGTGCAGCCCACTGGCGACCAATGCCATAGCCGGAAACATTTGGGATAACTTCTCGTCCAAAACTTACAAGGAGCTGCCATCGGTTGGCGAGATTACGATTTACAACCCGATGACAGGCGAGAAACTTCCTTACATGATGCCGGGAGGCGGGCGTGGGTTTACGCGTCCGGCATCGCTGATCAGTATGTGGTCCACCGCGCCTTTTCTGTTGAATAACTCTGTGGGTAAGTTCAATCCGAGCCCATCGGTTGAAGCGCGAATGGATTCGTTCCAGAACTCGATCGAGCAGATGCTGTGGCCGGAGAAACGGGAGAGGGATGAGTTTCTCGGGGACAAAGTGCCGGGATTAATTGACCGGACTACGGCAACTTCTTACATCCATATTGCACCCGGCTATGTTTCCGCCGCGCTTCGGCCGTTGCTCGAAATCGGCGGTAAGGACGGAGGAATCGAGATCGGGCCAATCCCGAAGGGCACGCCGGTTAGCCTGATCGCGAGCCTGGCTGTTCGCTCGGACGAGGACGCCTTTGCCGATCATCTTGACCGCGACCGGCGCGTTCTGGAGTTACTTGTGAAATTGAAGCGCGATCTGCATGCCCTACCGAAAGGCGCAAGCGATGAGGAAGGACGCAAAGTATTCGGCAACGCGGTGAAGGATCTAATGGCGCTGAGTAAGTGCCCGGATTACGTCGTCAACCGCGGGCACTATTTCGGCACGGATATGTTCGCCGAAGAGCCGGGGCTGAGTGACGGCGATAAACGAGCACTCATCGGGTTCTTGAAGACGTTTTAAAAGAGACGGCTGTATGAGCGATTACGATTACGTCGTCGTGGGATCGGGGGCGGGAGGCGGACCGCTCGCCGCCAATCTGGCCCGGCAGGGATTCAGCGTGCTGCTAATGGAAGCTGGCGGCGACCCCTGTTCCGAGAGCAAAGCGGGCGAGGGTTTGTATCAAGTTCCCATTTTTCACGGGCTGTCGACGGAAAGCCCGGAGTGCGCGTGGAACTATTTCGTGCGCCACTACTCCGACGAGACCCAGCAGGTGAGGGATTCGAAGCTCGTCAAGGACAAGGACGGAGTGTGGTATCCGCGAGCCGGCGCGCTCGGCGGATGCACAACGCATCACGCGATGATCACGGTGATGCCTCAGGCCAGCGACTGGGATCACGTTGCGGAGATCACTGGTGATGCGAGCTGGCGCGCCGATCAGATGCGTGCCCACTGGCAGACTATCGAGCGCTGCCTTTACGTTCACAAACCCGGCACGTTCCTGGGAGACGTGGACACTGTGGTGTCGACCATCGGCGAGATCCTGGAAGGAGACTTCCACGGAACGATCGACCATCAGGGACACGGCTTCAACGGCTGGCTGCCCACGAGTGAAGCCGATCCGAGACTGGTCCTGCGCGATAAGGAGCTGGTGGGTGTGCTGCTCGATAGCGTTCTCCACGCGCTGCGAGAAGGCGTGGGCAACCCGTTGTTCCGGTTAAAAACGCGTTTCGATCCTAATGACATCCGCAATGCGGAGCATAGCCCGGAAGGCGTCGCGTTTACTCCGCTTGCGGTCGAGAGGGGAAAGCGCACCGGACCGCGCGAGTACGTGCTGCAAACCGTCGCGGGAGGGCATCCGCTCGAGATTCGGAAGCACGTGCTCGCCACACGCGTTTTGTTTGAAGGCAAGAAAGCGATCGGTGTGGAATTCCTCGACAAGCCGCACGCCTACCGCGCCGACCCGAACTTCGCACAATCTGATGGCGCTCCACGGCAGCAGGTTCGCGCGCGGAGAGAGGTGATTGTTTCCTGTGGCGCCTTCAATACGCCGCAGTTGCTCATGCTTTCGGGCGTGGGTCCGAAAGATGTGCTGGCGCGCTTCGGGATTCCGTTGGTCGCAGATTTGCCGGGCGTGGGCAAGAATCTGCAGGATCGGTATGAGATCGGGGTGATCTCGGACTTCGCCGCGGATTTTCGACTCCTTGCTGGTTGCACGTTCGCTCCAACAGTAGACGGCGCGCAACCCGACGCCGCTATGGCCGAGTGGACCAAATCCGGAACGGGCGTTTATGCTTCGAACGGCGCTCTGATCGGGATCATCAAGCGATCGAGCCCCGACCTCAAGGATCCGGATTTGTATATCTTCGGCTTGCCCGGATATTTCAAAGGATACGAGCCGGGTTACTCGAAACGATTCGAAGAAAAGCACAATCGATTTACCTGGGCCATCCTCAAAGCCCGCACGAACAACACGGGCGAGGTCACACTGCGCTCGGCAAACCCCACTGACATGCCGGCGATCAATTTCCGCTATTTCGGTGACGGCGAGCGCGCTGACGATCCTGATGCCGAAGCCGTCGCGAGTGGAGTCGAGTTCGTGCGCGAAATGAACCGCGTGCTGCACGCGGCAGGGCTGATACACGACGAGTGCGTGCCGGGAGCAGGCTTTACCGATGACAAGCTGCGGCAGTTCATTCGTGACGAAGCCTGGGGCCACCATGCATCATGCACGGCGAAGATCGGAGCGGACGACGATCCCGAAGCGGTGCTCGACAGCCAATTCCGTGTGCGCGGCGTCGAAGGGCTGCGCGTTGTGGATGCGTCGGTGTTTCCTAAAATTCCGGGTTACTTCATTGTGTCGGCGGTCTACATGATCGGGCAGAAAGCGACGGAAGCCATTGTGGCCGATGCGAAGCGGACGGCTGTTGGAGCCGGTCGTGCCTGACGAATCGCTCAAGCAACAGCCGGGCGAGAGCGTCGAAGACTACAAATCGCGGCTGCGCGGGATTCGCCGGAGCGCCGTTGTCGAGAGCGAGGCGAAGCTGCGCGAGGAGCAGCGGATGCGTCCCCGCGACTTGCGCTTGAATATGATGCGCTCGATAGTCACCGAGCCTCTGTTATCGCGTCTGCATGGTAAGGAGGAGAAGTTCGACGTCATCATCGCACTGAACGAATTGTATGCGGGCGGTATCGATGAGGCGCTGCGTCTGGCGAAGGAGCGAGCCGACCAATGGCAGGTGAAATACGCGGTGGCTTCGCATTATCTGTTTGCCTGCCTCACGCGCGAGCAAATCCTGGAGCTTGCTGAAGAAGCCGCTCGCCTCACCGCAGAACACGGTGTGGGCGGCAGTGTTATCCATCGGATCTGGGAAGACACGGAGATCAATGTTTCGCTCACGCGCTCAATCATCACCATAAAAGCCGACGCGGCACAGCGGGCGTTTCGCGCCCTAGGCGGTGGTGTCGTGTGGGCGGTGCTCGATTCCGGAGTCTATGGCGCTCACCCGCACTTTCACGGTGATCAGTCTTCTTCGTTCGGCGCGTTCGACACGTGTGCGGTTGCAAAACCGCTGGCCCACATGGATTTCACCCCGCTGGGCGATGACGCCAAAACCACAGCGCTCGAAGATCAGTTCGGGCACGGCTCGCATGTGGCCGGAATTATTGCCGGCCACTGGTGTTCGGCGCAACCGGATGGCGAAGAAGTCATCGGGGCCGAGGTTCGCAACGAAGCGAGTGATCAGCCGCAGCCCGTGCGCGGCAGCCTAGCGTCTATCAGCGGCATTGCGCCGTTGACAAAACTCCTCAGCATGAAAGTAATCGCCGACCGCAACGGCAACGAGAACATGCGGCAAACGGCTGGCCAGGGGAAGGTGAGTTGGGTGCTGCTCGCGATCGATCAGATCCAGCAGTGGAATCAGTATGGCAAGCGTCTGCTGGTGCATGGCGTGAACATGAGCCTGGGGTACGAGTTCGATCCGCGCTGGTTCGCCTGCGGCCAAAGCCCACTTTGCATCGAGGTGAACCGTTTGGTGAAGTGCGGGGTGGTGGTTGTTGTGTCTGCAGGAAACGGCGGTTATGCGTCGTTTATCGATTCCCAAGGCAAGTCTGAGTCGCGATACGCAGGGCTGAGCATTACCGACCCGGGAAACGCGGACGGAGCGATTACGGTGGGATCGACTCACCGTGAGATGCCCCATCTTTATGGTGTGTCGTATTTCTCATCAAGAGGGCCGACGGGCGACGGCCGGTTGAAGCCCGACCTGGTGGCTCCCGGTGAGCGCATCGTGTCCTGCGCCGCCGGGATCGAGCAAGCCCGCTATGATGAGCCGGGGAAACCTCCTGTTCTTTACTGCGAGCAAAGCGGAACCAGTATGGCTGCGCCGCACGTTTCCGGCGCCGTCGCGGCGTTCCTTTCAGCAAGGTCCGAGTTCAAGGGAGAGCCCGAACAGGTGAAAGAAATTTTCCTGGCGAATACCGTAGATCTTCGGCGCGAGCGTTGTTTCCAGGGAGCGGGCCTGATCGATCTCATGAAAGTTTTGCAAGCGGTTTGAAGCTTTTGGAAGGAGAAGAGCGATGGAAAATCTGGCAGGCTTTGATTTTTTGCGGCTCGGGTTCGACGAAAAGGGAAATGCGACGGATGGGCAACAACTTCCGGCGCTGATGGCGCAGATTCAAGAAAACAGCGTGAGCGATGTACTCTTGTTGGCGCACGGATTTCGAAACAACGAAGCTGATGCCACCGGCCTTTATACGCGATTTCTCACGAGCCTTCGTCGCGATGTGGACGGGCGATTTCATGATCGGCTTGGCGGACGTAGGTTCGCAGCGGTGGGGATCTACTGGCCTTCCAAACCGTTTCGCGAGGAAGGCGACGTTTCGGTGCAGTCGCTCGACTCCGATTTACTCGAAAGGCAAGCCGTCCAGACGCAGCTTGATGATCTGAAATCGTTGGCCACCACGCCGGAACAGTTGCGCGCTTTGGACGAAGCCTCGGGTTTGGTGGGCTCATTGGAAACCTCTGACGAAATACAAGATCAATTTGTCGATCTGGTACGAACCGTTCTCGACGCCCACGACCTGGACGCGACCGAGGGCACCGACAAATTCCAGTCGCTCGCCGGGTCAGAGCTTCTCGAGAAGATTGGCGGACTCGCGTTTATCGGCGCGAAGAGCGGCGATGACGAGGGTGGCGCGTTAACAGTTCCCGTGGTTGTGTCATCCGCATCCGGAGCGGCAATGGCTATGGCGTTAGACGTGGGTCAACCGCAAGGAGTCGGAAGCTTCTTCAAAAACCTGACGGGACGGGTGGGGCAATTTCTCAACCTGACGCTTTGGTATGTGATGAAGAACCGCTCGGGCGTTGTCGGCGCAACCGGTGTGGCTACGGCGGTGCGGGCTGTTGCAGCGCTCGCGAATGCACCTCGGATTCAATTGGTGGGTCACAGTCTGGGTGGGCGGTTGATGGCGTCGTGCGCGAAGGCGCTCGCACAAGAGCCCCGGTGCCGTCCCGATTCGATGGCTTTGCTCGAAGCCGCATTTTCGCATTACGGCTTCAGCGCGGCCAACGGTTTTGGCCATCAGGGTTTCTTCCGTTCCGTGATGGATCCCCAACC
>JAVHMZ010082622.1:0-10673 GCA_034782995.1 Amazona versicolor | reverse complement strand
AAAACATGTGTTGACGGCAAGTGAAGCGGTGTGTATCGGTTCCTACGCGGTGGCAGAGAGTTATTTGCGCTTCGATCGCATTCTCGACGTTGCTCGTCAAACGGGTGCTCAAGCAATTCACCCTGGTTATGGCTTCTTGAGCGAGAACGCGCGCTTCGCCGAGGTTTGCAAAGACTCGGGGATCAAATTCATTGGACCTGAGCCGCACGTGATCCAGGCCATGGGTGTGAAAGAACGCGCCCGGGCCATCATGAAGCAATACGGGGTGCCGACGCTGCCCGGTTCGCAAGGCGTGCTGGGGAGTGCCGAAGAAGCAATGGAGTTAGCGCGCGAGATAGGCTACCCGGTCATTTTGAAAGCCTCCGCGGGCGGCGGCGGACGTGGGATGCGCGTCGTGCACAAGCCCGAAGAGCTAAGCGGAATGCTGGCGCAGGCGCAGCAGGAAGCGGGCGCGGCGTTTAGTTCAGCGGACGTTTACCTCGAGAAATTCGTAACCCGGCCGCGGCACATCGAGTTTCAGGTGCTCGCGGACGAGCACGGGCACGTCGAGATTCTGGGCGAACGCGAGTGCAGCATTCAGAGGCGTCACCAAAAGCTATTGGAAGAGTCGCCTTCGCCGGCGCTTCGTCCCGAAACACGCACGCGCGTGATGGCCAAGTTGAGCGAGGCGCTCGCCGCAATTGGATACACCAATGCCGGCACGGTGGAGTTTCTGATGGACGAAAAGGGCGATCTGTACTTCATCGAAGTGAATGCCCGCATTCAAGTGGAACATCCGGTGACGGAAATGGTAACTGGTTTGGATCTGGTCCGATCGCAGATCCGCATCGCCGCGGGGGAGCGGCTGGCCGACGTAATTCCGCTACCGGTTACGCCGCGCGGGCATGCGATCGAGTGCCGCGTTAACGCGGAGAATCCAGATACTTTTGCGCCCTCACCCGGCCGCATTACCGGCTGGAACCTGCCCGGCGGCAATGGCGTGCGCGTTGATACGCATGCGTTCACCGATTACGTGATCCCACCCTATTACGATTCCCTGGTGGCCAAGCTGATCGTATATGGGCCGACGCGGGAAGAGGCTATCCAGCGGATGCGACGCGCGCTCAGCATGTTTGTGGTCGAAGGGATCTACACCTCGATTCCGCTGCATCAGAGAATCTTGTCGGAGCCCGACTTTATTTCGGGTGATTTCGACACTCACTTCATTACGCGCTGGTCGAAGTGATGGGTGCGACCCTGGGCAACGAGTTGGGTTAAGACTTCACGGAGGATGTCTATGCTAAGCGGTTTCAAAGCATTTATCGCGCGGGGAAACGTTGTGGATCTGGCCGTCGGCGTGATCATCGGCGCGGCCTTCGGCAAGATTGTCACTTCGCTGGTCAATGACATAATCATGCCTCCCATCGGTTTGGCGCTGGGCGGCGTGGATTTCGCTAATCAATTCGTGGTGCTGAAAGGCGGCACCTACAACAGCCTCGCGCAAGCGCGTGCGGATAAGACGGCGGTGGTGCTGGCTTACGGAAATTTCCTCAACACGATTGTGGAGTTTCTGATCATCGCGTTTTTCGTGTATTTGTTGGTCCAGGCAATCGGCAAATTGCTGCCCCAACCTCCCGCGCCGGTTACGACGAAAAATTGCCCGCTCTGCGCAACGGCTATTCCGCTGGCCGCTGTCCGATGCCCGCACTGTACGTCGACGTTGAGCTAATTGGGCTGAGCTAATCGAATTGGTTTGGCCGACGGGTGCTTCAGCTCGCGAGAGGCAGCCGCATCTCGGTGACGGGAAGCATTTCGAGAATGGCATCGGCCGGCAACGGGCGGGAGAACAAATAGCCCTGCAGCAGGTCGCATGTTTCCTCGCGCAGAATGGCGGCCTGATCTTCGCGTTCGACGCCTTCGGCGACGAGCCGCAGTCCCAAACCGTGCGCCAACCCGATAATGGCGCGGATCATGGAGCAGGAGTTTCCGCTTTCGCGGTCTAAAGGAGTGACGAACGAGCGGTCGATCTTAAGCACATCGACGGGAAGCATGCGGAGATAGCTAAGGGAGGAGTTGCCCGTGCCGAAGTCGTCGATGGCGATCAATACTCCCGCCGCGCGAAGACTCTCCATTTGCCGGATACACTCGCCGGTGTTCCGCATTACGGCCGACTCGGTCACCTCCAGCTCCAACAATCGCGGTTCGAATTGAGTTTCGAGAAGAATGCGTTCCACCGTTTGGGCGAAGTCGGGCCGGCCGAGCTGCAGCACGCTGACATTCACGGCAACGCGCAGTTCGTGCCCTGCTCGAAGCCACTGCGCGCCTTGCCGGCAAGCCGTCCGGAGCACCCATTCGCCGATGGGGACAATGCTCCCATTTTCTTCGGCGGCGGGAATGAAGTGAGCGGGTGAGACCGCACCCAATATGGGATTTGACCAGCGTAAAAGCGCCTCGACCCCTTCTGGCGTACCGTCGCACGCAACCTGCGGCTGGTACACCAAAGACATTTCGCCGCGCTCGACCGCGCCTTCCATCTGGCGTTCGATTTCAACCGAGACGGCCATATCGTTGGCCGATTCGGGCGTAAACACATAGACGCTGCTTTTGCCACCGCGTTTGGCGCGATACATGGCCATGTCCGCATTGCGTAGGAGTTCTTCAGCGGTCGCGGCGTGTTGCGGAAACTGCACGAGCCCGATACTGGCGGAAACCGACAACGAGTGGTTTGCCACCAAGAACGGTTCGCCCATCCTGGCGAGGAGGCGCTCGGCGATGCCACGCGCACTGGATTGGCAGTCGCCACCCACAACCGCGACAAATTCGTCACCGCCAATGCGCGCGACCAAGTCTCCTGCCCGCATCTCCGCGCGCAGACGATTGGACGCCTCGCGAAGAAGGGAGTCACCGGCGAGATGGCCGTGTAAATCGTTAACCGATTTGAAACGGTCGAGATCGATCCAGAGGACGGAAGCTGGCCGGTTATCGCGCACCATTCGGTCCAGAAAGCTATTGAGCAGACTTCGGTTTGCTAGTCCGGTGAGCGCGTCGTGAGTCGCTTGAAACGCCGACTCTTCCTGAGCACGCAGCAGACGCTGTTGTTCGTGCGTGAGCGCCGCGGTGCGTTCTGAAATAGCTTTCTCCAATTCGCGTTGCCGGCGCAACATGGCGCGAATGCGGGCGATCCATAGAAGCCGAACGCAGCCCAAAAGCGCAGCGCCAAAGACGAAGAGAAACAATTTGGTGCGCCACCACGGAGTCGCAACAAGAAGCTGCAGCGTTGCGCGCGAGCGGCTCACAACGCCACCCGGCCCGATCGCTTCCACGGCAAACAAATACTCTCCCGAAGGCGGATGCGCGAGTTGCACCTCCCGGCCGGGACTGATCTGCCATTTACTTTGCAGGCCTTCAATGCGATAGCGAAAGCGCGTTGCGCCTGCTTCGGCGAAAGATACGGTGGTGAAGCGCAGCGTGACCTCGGCATCGCGGTAAGGAATCGAGATCGGTCTTGCGAGGTCCTGTTCCCGCCCATTCACTAGCGCTTGACTGATCAAGGGCACGGGCGCGGTGGGAGAGATGTCGCGCTTCGACGGTAGCAGGTGCGCGATTCCACGGCTCGTCCCGAACCAAACTCCGCCGGTTGAATCTTCGAAGATCGCGGCGGTATTCAAATCGGGCCACACCAAACCTTCGGATGTGCCGAAATGCCGCCATCGCTTCCCGTCGCCAAAATCGATGCCGCGATCGGTCGAGATCCACACTCTTCCGCTGAGCTCGGCGATCAGCCCGTAGATGTAGTTTGATCCGAGTCCAGCCGTTTCATCGAAGTGTTTCCAAACGCGCTGCCCCGATCCGTTCCACACTAGATGGGAAATGCCGCGGTCTTGCTCGTAAGAGAGCCAGAGTGAACCGGGCCGGTCGGACGCGACTTGCGCGACATCGTTTTCTAACAGTCCTTCGGCCACCGAGAGCCGCTCCCAACGACCCTTGCGAATGCGTGAAATGCCGCTCATTCCACTGATCCATAGGTCTCCGGCTGCGTCTTGGATGATGGAACGAAAACTCGTACCCCTTCCAACTCCGGGCGGGGAAGTCTCGATCCATCCGGACGGTCCGGCGCGGGTGGATCGGAAAAGACCGCTGTCGGCCGCGACCCAATACGTGCCCGTCTTATCGATGAAAATGCGGTTGATCTGGAGATTCGAAGCATTAGGCTTTATCGAGACCGCTTGGCACGAATGGCCGGACGATGTGCAACGAAAGAGGCCGTTCTGCGAAGTTCCGGCCCAAATGACGCCATCATGTCCAAGTGCCAGAGTACGAACGCCTGATGGTAGATGGAAGCGTTCTACAGGCGGCGCGGCTGTTGATCCCTGGCTGACGGAAGAGAACTGGACGATTCCGTTGTTGGTGCCGGCCCAAATTTCCCCGTCGGGTGATTCCGCGAAAGACCAAGCAGCGTCGTTTCTCAGCCACTCGGGCGAGGTCCAGTTTTCCCATTGCCCAAATCCGAGCCAGCGCCCCACGCCCCCACCATTCATGCCAATCCAGGGCGATCCTTCACGGTCAAACAGAACCGACGAAACGGATTCCATGGGTAAGCCATTGCGCGAGCTGACGATGCTCCATTTTCCGGCCGAGTAGAATGCGAGCCCTCGCACGGTGGGCGCAAGAAGTTCTCCATGCGAGCCCATCCCAAGTGCCGCAAACTCCGCCGACGGGAGGTCCGCTGTCCGGTCGGTAAAGCGATCCTTACCGCGATCAAGCGCGATAACGCGGGTCGCACTTCTCGCCCACAGCGTCCCTTTCGCATCGACCAACAGCGCTCCCCACGCGTCGTCGGGAACGCCTTCGGTCTTAGCTTTGGCAATCGGCCCACGTTCGGTTAATTGATAGATTTGGTGATCGCCGCCAAACCATCGCGAGCCATCGAGAGCAAACACTGTGGACTGAAGCGGAACGCCACGGAGCTCGGGACGCCAATGCGCTTGCGGGATTGCGCTGCCGAATGGCGTTTCCATGGTAAATACACCGACGGAAGTGGCCGCCCACACCATGCGGGATTCCGGATCAATCGCGAGCGAAGACGGTCCTCGAAGCCTTACATCGCGGTCGAACGCGACAGGCACGAAGCGGTCGCCGCGCAGCAGTTCGACATCCCGCGAAGTCGCCGCCCAAAGATTGCCTTCCGGCGTAGCCGCCAAGGCGACAATCTGACACTCCACCAGGCCTTCCTTCCGCCCATATGCCTTGACGCGATTGCCGTCATAACGATAAATGCCGTTCAGCGTTCCGATCCAGACTTGCCCTTTGGCATCCTGGGCAAGGGCGGTAACGGCGAGGTTGCCCAAGCCTTCTTCAATGCCAAAGAGTTGAAAACGGTAGGACTGCGCGCGCAACACGCCAAGATTTGCGAGGACAAGCGCCACAAAAGCGCAGTTAATGCCCGTAACGCGAGTCCGCCGCATAACATGCCCATCGACGGAATCCTTCGGTTCTTTAGGGCGCGGGGGCGGTGCTCGGGCGGAAAGGGACTTTACTGCACAGTTATGAACAAAGTTTGCGCGATTGCGGTTCCAGCTTGCGTGACCGTGAGAGGCACATCTCCGCTCGTCAATCCG
Organism: Amazona versicolor; assembly: GCA_034782995.1. Lineage (NCBI taxonomy): Eukaryota > Metazoa > Chordata > Aves > Psittaciformes > Psittacidae > Amazona > Amazona versicolor. Next base: position 5,076 of record JAVHMZ010082622.1, on the reverse strand, counting down.
GAGGGAACGGTCACGTTGAACTGATACAGGCCGACCTCACCGGGTGCCAAACCGTTATAGGTAACCGTGGCAGGGGTCGATCCAAAGGTAAACTGCACGGGGTTGACGAGTGCCGTCAGTCCGTTCGCAATCTGTCCCGCAAAAAGCGTTCCCACGGGTGTCACCGGGCCAAATCCGGTTCCGTAGAAGACGAGCGTTTCTCCGGCTACCGCAGGCGAGGTAGACACCCCGGAGATGTTGCCGTTTCCTACGTACTGTCCGGTGGCGACGTGAATGGCCGCGGTGTATTGCTTGCCTCCCACGTTAAATGACGGTGGCGCAAGCAGGCCGCCCTGCAGAGCATTGATGGTGAGCGCAATTGGTCCGCTCGACTGCGTGCCGTAGGTCACGATCACTGCCGCCGGTCCCGGCGCAAGATCGCCTGGCAACTGAACGTTGACCTGATTGGGGCTTACGAAGTTCACGTAGGCGGGCTCGCCATTCACGGTTACGCTGACCCCATCAAGCATCGTGGGCGCCGCTACATTTACAAAATCGCTTGCGCCCCACCCGCGCGTGCTGGCGGCCAAATTAGTTCCGTAAATTTCGATGAAGGAGCCAGGCGCGGCTGCGCCGAATGCGCCGAATCCGCTCGCGGTGATCGCGCCGCCGATACCTAACACAGGCGCGGATTGAACCACGGAAATGTTGGTAACCAGCACGAGATTTGACTGAGTGATCGTGCTTCCGGCGGTGTAGTTGACCAACGGAAGGGAAGGAAAGTAGGGTGTTGCGGTAGTCGTTAAGGCGGCAATCTGGTCCAACACCGCGAGACTTGCGGAGTCGTTCGGATCGATCGTCCCAAAAACAGTAAAGTCTTGGCTATCGAGCGCGCTGGAATTGTCCTTGTTGTTAAAAAACCACTGGGTAGTGGCGCTATTCGGATCGGTGCCGCCGCTTGCGGAACCGCTGAGCGCCATCGCGATCGTCCCACGCGTGTTCGAAACGTTGAATTCGTTCAAGATTGGCGGTCCGGGAGCAATGGTGTAAACATTGCCGTCGATGTATCGAAAACCGCCGCCCTGCACCACGAAGATGCTGGACTGGACGGAACGATGAATAAATGAGTTGTTGTATACCCCGCTATTCATGTAGTGAAGAAAATTGGCGACAGTGTTGGGCGCTTTGTCCGGCGTCAGATTGACCAAGATATCGCCCTGATTGGTTGTGAACCGGACGGTCTGGGACTGAATCGGTTGAGGATAAAAGGCTGCCGCGAGACACGCAAGCGAGAGCAAAGACTTCATCGATGTACGAATTTTACCGCACGGGTCGGTTAACGGGTGCGCGTGGACGGGCCCGGAGCTTTGTTGCCAAGACGCGAAGCCAGCCAGGATGGGCCGCCGCCAAAGCCGAAGAAAAAGCCGAAATCTTTGGCATATTTGGTCTGCATGGCCCAGCCGCGAGTACCGATGTCATTGACGTAAATGGCGTCCGATTGTGGGCCTCCGGCAGGACCACCGAACATCGCGCCGAATAGATTGTCGCCCCAGTCTTTGGCTGCCGGATCGTCCGTAAGGAGATACGCCGCCGAAATCGCGCCCAGAATCTCACCGCCAAGAAAGCGGCTTTGTTCCGCAGTGCCGCCATTGCACCATTGATTGGCGATCGCCGCGGGCTCGCAATTCGGAAAGCCTCGGCCATACCAGAGGCCGCGAGCGTCAGCACGGAACCCGGTGGTCCGCAGCCACTTTTCCGCCCCCGAGAGCCACGCCGGAATACGAGGATCGCCAGTTGCTTCGGAGGCGAATCGCAGCGCTTGCCCAACAACGCCCATCATGAAAGGCTGCGTGCCAACTCCCACCAGCGGGCCACTTTGCCATCCGCGACCGGTTGCGGTCGGGCCGGAGTACGGCGCGGACAACGTGATCTGCGTCGGCGAATCGACGCTGGCGACGGTGTACGCTGTCGCATCTCCTCCAGTAAGCCCGTTTGCCGCCGCAGTCCAAAAAGCGTTGCCGTTGAACCAATTCGATTGCCATGGTGTTCCGGTTCCGGTGACGATCGGCGATCCGTTTGTAACCGTTACCGTTCCGCCCGTCCCGTTCCACGTTGCATAGCCATCGGTCAAGTTGACCCAGTTCCCGCCGTTTTGCAGACCCGGTGCCCAAACGTCGTTCAACATTCCATTGAGTTCGCGGGTGAAGAGAGCCGACATTCCGGGATTTGGATCAAACATCGCGGCCAGTGCGAGGAACGCCGTGGCATAACCTTGTTCGCGAATATCGTTCAACACGTAACCATTCGCGGGCAGGGAGTGCGCGAAGCCGTAGTCCCACCCGAGGTAATTTTCAATTCCCGGCCAATAGTCCGGCCTTCCGTCGAGCGCGCGCACCATGATTCCGGTGAGCGACTGCATGCGCGGGAACAGCGTCGTGAAGCCGAAGCGCGCGGCGCGTCCTCCGTCAAACCAAGGCATGGAATACCAGCGGTCGGCCAGGGTGCGCGCGTAATTTAGATAATCGTCAATCCCGGATCGGTAGTAGAGGTTGTAGAACGCAAGGACATTGTCGTAGTAATTGGCGTTGCTGCTTCCGTTGATCCAGTTTCCAAGGCTCGCGTTGTCCATGGCGGAATAGGAGAGGTTGCCCGCGGATTCGCCGTGCATGTACGGGACCGCCAGCGTGAGCGCAGTATCGCTTTGGCAGGAAAGGACCTGATAAGGTGCGCGGCCGAAAGCGCCGGAGTTGCCGGCGATCGGGTACCAGACAATGAGTGTCGCGCCGTTCACCGCGTTTGTGCCGCCGCCGCAAAACGTTGCCTGAAACGAACTATTCGTTCCCGTCACCGTTACGCTTCCGTTCGTCATCGCGATCGAACCCACGGCGGCGTTGTTCCAAACATCCAAATAATCTGTGCTCTGAAGACCTCTGAAGAAGTCGGCTAGGGCTTGGTGGCTTTCGTCGAAATAGGGCCAGGGACTCGCGCCGAGACGCAACATCGGACCGAACACCGCGCTGATCCATGGGGCTTGCGGGATGACGATGTCTTCGGAATCGGTAGGCACCGATCCGTATTTCACCGTAGTCGATGCCGATTGGCCGCTTGTATCCGTCACGGTCAACTGGATCACGTAGGACCCGAAGGCCAGACCCGTAATCGTCGGAGTCGCAGACGTGGTTGAGTTCCAACTGAGCGTGGTTGGGCCGGAGATTTCCGCCCATTGGTAGATCAGACCGGGAGAGCCGTTCAGGGAATAGCTGTTTGTAGCGCTTAAGACCTCCGGCACATTGGCGCGCAAAACTCGCCGCGCACCTTGAGAGGCGACCGGCGCGTAACCCGGTGTATCGCCGAAAATCGGTGGCAGACTCGCATTGCTCAGCAACTTTTGCGGCGACTTGTCCGCTAGATCGCTACCCATTTCCCAATCGCCCAGATCGCCACCAGGCGTGAGAGACGGACCGTTCGAGAGCGGAACCACGGCCGCAAACCATCGCACGTAATCCAAAACGCAGTTGATGGCGGGATCGCCAAAAACGGCGGTTCCCGGCAGTCGGGAGGGATTTAAGACGTCAATCGGAATCGAGCTGGAAACCGGAGCGCCGAGACCGTTTGCATTCCACGCAGTTGCGCTCAACGTGCGCGCGGACGCGTCTCTCTGAACGCGAATGATTACATCATCCATGCCGGAAATATCGAGCACCACGCCGTTACCCTGGCCGTTATTGAAGCCATCGACCCAGTCCGTGATCATCAAAGCAGTTGGATAGTCAGCGGGCGTTAGACGAACTTGAAACTGGGGAAAGCTCGCAACATTCGCAAAGACTGCCGGCCGTTGCCAAGCATGGAAGCGCATCTCGACGCGAATAGACGCTGCACCGGAGTAAGGCGAGGCGTTGGGAATCGGAGTGGAAAGGAGTTGACCGGGTGTAAGCGCCACACCACCACCGGCCCAAGCGATCGACGCCGCCAGGAACCCGGCTTGCAGAACGAGCGACTTCACTGCTTCCTGCAGCGGGTATCGGCAGAATCAGCACAAAACCTTAGAGCTTGACGATCTTAAGACAAACCCCTACGGCACTACGACCGGAACGACGGTTTGGCGCTCTTTCCAACGGAAGAACAGGTAAGCGCCCGTCATGACCCATGCTTCGACGAGAAAACTTGTCACCGATACGGCAACGGACGGGCTCGTCAGCCAAAGCAGCGGTACGAGCACCATGAAGTTAAACGCCCCGGCTGACATTACCAGTCGTGACCATTCCTTCTTGTAGCCCATTCCTAGCATGTAAAAAGTCGCGTATAAGCCGGATATAGCGAAAGCAAGAGGCGTGAAGCTCATGATGCGGAGCAGGGGAATGCTGGGCGCGAACTTCGGCCCCAGCAGCACAACCCCCACCGGTGGCGCAATCAGCAAGAGACCAAGTGATATCAGCAAGAATGGAGCAATCAGGCGCAGAGTATTGCGGCTCAGAAAGTCCATAGCTTCGCGCGGACTTTCGTGCGCAAGACGGCTGATATGCGGATAGATCGCGGTCGTAAGCGGAGAGACCAAGGCTTTGCCGGCCTCGACCAAACGTTGCGCGGCGCTGAAATACCCGACTTCGGCAGGCGTTCCGACCAATCCCAGAATAAACGTGTTACTGCGCGTATATAGTGTGATGGCAGCAGTCGAAAGAAACACGTTCCAGCCCTCGGCCAGAGTGCGACGTATTTCCGCAAACGGAACCCGCACCAGCCGAGCTTGTGTCATCTTGCCGAAGCCGACGTAACCCGCGAGACCCGCTAGCAGCAGACTTCCGGAGTTGATCGCGGCAACTGTTAAATAGTCAGATGGCTTCTTCACTAGGAGAAAAGTCGGGGCGAGTCCGATAAGCCGCGCGCCCACCTCCCGGTATGTGATGCTCTCCATCTTTTCCAGGCCTTGAAATAGCCAGACCGGAAATGCCAGATTCGCCACGATCACCAGAAAACTGATCAGATACAGAGGAGCCTCCCCGCGAAATTGGGGAATGGCAAACACCACGGCCACTAGCACTACAAAGCTTCCCGCCATCAGCAAAGTTTTGGCGTACATTGTCGCCGAGAAGATTTGAG
>JAVHMZ010082514.1:0-10680 GCA_034782995.1 Amazona versicolor | reverse complement strand
CTCGCTGTTGCGTATCAGACGCGGCTCAATCGGCTCTGTGTGAAGGACTTCGCTCACCGGCTCCGCCACTGGTGCCGGAACAGACGGAGGAACGTTCGGCGGAATAGGCTGCTGAGCAGGCCGCACATTCAGCGGCATCGCCGTAATAGACGGATGGGCCGCAGAAAGCTGATAGCCCGGAGCATTCCGAACTCCCATGCGTGTGAAGTCTATCAGCAGCATCAGGATTGTAGCGCCGAGATAAGTAATCGGCAGCCACGTACGAGTCAGTTGAGGAAACTCAGGAACAGAGCCTTTCAACAAGTACTGATAGACAGCCAGGGACACAAGGGTCAAACAAAAACCACAAACGGCAGAAAAAGCGATCGTTTGAAAAGCAGATCTTCTTTCCTCTCCGTCGTAGGCCAGAAGTATTAATAAAAGGATAAGTCCAATCAAGCTTGTGATCCAGAGCAGGCCAGAAGGAATGAGAAGTAAAGATAGGCCTCCGGCCAGCGTTGCTGTGATCAGCGCTAGGGAACCAGTTTGTGATTGTGACATGAACTGTTCGAAATCTATCACATGGTAGCTTTCGCATATGGCAAAACCAATCTTGATTTCCCACCCAAGCCGGGTGACAGCAGTGGGCAACAAGCCGAAACTAATCGATGAATACGTAGGCCAGGTGAACTCAGGAACTTCCACGGCAAGCGTAGCGCGAATGCAAAGTCCGGGCGGTTGGCAGGAACCCGGTCAAAGACCGGAGTTTGATGAGTTCACGCTAGTAATCAAGGGAATGCTGCGAGTGGAATACGAAGGTGGTTCGCTCCAAGTGCGGGCAGGACAAGCCGTCATCGTCAGTAAAGGCGAATGGATTCGTTATAGCACCCCGGAGCCGGAAGGGGCTGAATACTTCGCTATCTGTGTGCCCGCTTTTTCGCCGAACACGGTTCACCGCGACAGTTAAATCGATGCTATATTAAGAAAAGTCTATTAGTTCTGTTTTCCTTCAGAACGATTCGCTTTCAGCCTTCCCCCAACGACGGGCGCGTAGCTCAATTGGCAGAGCAAGTGACTCTTAATCACTAGGTTGTAGGTTCGATTCCTACCGCGCTCACCAAACGCGGCAACCCTCACCAAACGCAGCAACCCCTTAGGGAAGTTGGTGCACTGAACGACACTGAGCGCCAAGGGTGACGGTTTGCCTCGGTACGGGATGCCATGAATTAGTGAAGCTACCGCCCCGTACAATCCAAGTGCCACGACGAGCAGTTGAAGGTTCTTGGCAGGTTCAGCGTTAAGGCGACTCCCTTACGCTTTTATTTCACTAGCACCGGCGGATACTCGATTGTTCGAGTAAGTTAACATAACTAATCGAAAGCTTAATAGCGGGGCTTATCGCCGGGCAACTACATCCGCACTCAAACCGAATTGAGTATGAGAAATCACACTAGCCTAAGGCTGTCGATGTCCTGACTGTCTTTCGCGAAAAACAAAAACATGGAAACGTGCTTGCTAGGTTTATGGAATGGCAACTGATCAGCCGTGTTCGTAGCTGACGTCAGCCTCTGAAATTGACGGCAACACATGACACGAACTGAAACTCAGCACGCTGCACAGACCTTGGATGCTCCGCCGCAAGATGAGTTCAGCGGATTACTCCAGTCATGGAATCATGGAGATCAGGTTGCACTGGAAAAGCTGACTTCAATCGTTTACGGAGAATTGCGACGGCTGGCGCGGAAGTATTTGAGAGGCGAGCGTGCCAATCTTACGTTACAGACCACTGCCTTGGTGAATGAGGCATACTTACGGCTCCTGGATCGCCCCCCGATGCGCTTTGAGGACCGCACCCATTTCTTCGCCATGTCGGCTCGACTCATGCGACGCATTCTGGTCGATCATGCACGCAAGCGAAATACGAAGCGCGGAGCGGGAAACAATCTGCACGTACCCTTAGAAGAGGTCGTAGTTGCAGGTTCTAGACGTCACGCCGACCTGGTCGCACTTGACGATGCGATGGACACACTCGCGCGCTTCGACCCCCGTAAGGCGCGTGTGGTTGAACTGCGTTTCTTCGGCGGCTTAAGCGTCGAAGAAGTTGCTGAGGTACTACATATTTCTTCCATTACTGTCATTCGGGACTGGAACGCTGCGCGAGCGTGGCTGTATTACGAGATAAGTGGTGCGCCTCCGGATGCTGTCCGAGCCTAGCCTTTTGTTCTCTTGGGGCGGCAGACGTCCAGCTGCCGAGTCTTAGCCATGGATGCCGAACGGTGGAAGTTCGTGGATGCGTTGTTGGAACCAGCACTGCGACTTGCCCCTGAGCAGCGTGCCGATTTCGTTCGTCATGCCTGCGGTGCTGACTCAGCCATGGCAGATGAAATCCAATCCTTACTGTCGTCTCACCAACAAGCCGGAGATTTTCTGCAGACCTCCGCCATGCACGTCGCTGCCAGAGCTCTTGCATCCGAAGCCGAGTGCGGGTCATTCTCATACCTTGCTGGCCAGGTTATCTCGCACTATCGCATCCTGAAACCGCTTGGCGGTGGCGGCATGGGTCGCGTATGGCTTGCCGAGCGCTGTGACGACCGTTTCGAGCGTAAGGTAGCAATCAAGTTCATCCATCATGCGGCATTCGACCAAACAGCCGCTGAGCGTTTCAAACGCGAAGGGGCGATTCTTGGCAAAGTTGCTCATCCACACATTGCCGAGCTGATCGATGCGGGGCTGACCAGCCTGGGTGAGCCCTATCTCGTCTTGGAATATGTCGATGGTACGCCGGTTGACCTACACTGCGATCGGCAGAAGCTCGACGTTAACGCACGTATTTATCTGCTGCTCGATGTACTAAGCGCCGTAGCACACGCGCATAGCAACTTGATTGTGCATCGTGACCTGAAACCGTCAAACATTTTGGTCAGCAGAGATAATCAGGTCAAGCTGTTGGATTTCGGCATTGCGAAGCTCATTGCGGACGAGACAGCCGTCACGCAGATCACTTTGAAGGGTGAGTCGGTACTCACTCCGAGATTTGCGGCACCTGAGCAAGTTACGGCAGGCGTAATTACAACGGCGACGGATACCTACGCCCTTGGTGTGTTGTTGTATCTGCTTTTGACCGGGAAACATCCAGCCGGCGCAGAGCCGCTCACCTCGGCGCAACTGGTCAAAGCTATCACGGAAGACTCGCCGCAACGCGCCTCGTGTGCACTCGCATCGGCGGATACAGATGCGACAGCGAATCGCTCGACCACGCCGGACAAATTGCGTCGTCAGCTTCGCGGAGATCTCGACACGATCCTCGGTAAAGCGTTAAAGAAAGAGCCGGCCGAGAGATACTCCACAGCGTCAGCCTTTGCCGATGATCTCCGCCGCTATCTTCGGCACGAGCCGATCAGTGCGCGGCGCGATGCGCTCTGTTATCGTGCACGTAAATTTGTTTGGCGCAACCGTCTCGCCGTCGGCGCATTTGCGCTGGCCTTAGCGTTAATCCTCTTGACCTCTACTGTTGCCGTTTATCAGGCGCAGATCGCGCAGCGTCGCTTTGGAGAGGTGCGCAAACTCGCTCATACCTTTGTCTTTGATCTGCATGACGAGATTTCTAAATTGGAAGGCTCCACAAAGGCGCGCGAACTCGTGGTGCGGACCGGCCAGGAATATCTTGACCATCTGTCACGAGATGCAGGTCGAGATCTGCAACTCCAAAACGAAATCGCCGCCGCGTACATGAAAATCGGAGATGCCCAAGGCTACCCGACAACGCCGAATCTCGGTCGGATTTCTAACGCGCTTGCGAATTATCGAAAGGCAGGCGATATCTATCGAAGAATCTCCGATGAAGATTCCGCCTACCTGCCCGATTTAGCCGCCTACTATCTCCGCTATGCCGGCTTAGTCCGCTTCACCCATGACCAACGGCGGGCGAGAGAGATAGCGCAATCCGCCATTCAGATTTTTGATCGTATTCGTACGCGTCGGCCACTCAACGCGGTCCAGACGGCAGAGTTGGCAAAGACGTGGTGCACGCTGGGCGATATGGACGAGGACATGACGCACTACCGTCTGGCTTGGACGGAATTCTCGAGATGCCGCGAAATCGCGCATAACCAGACAAGCTCGAAATGCGATCCGAAGACTTTATCTCTCTTGTCTCAGGCCGACGAACGCGTTGGGACGGCTGCGGCCGATTTGGGTTTACTCAGTGACTCTCTCGGCGCCCTGGCCGAGGATGAATCCGTGCTGGAAACGTTACTAAAAGACGAGCCGCACAACCCCATCTACCTGCGGCGATTGGCGGTGGTCCATCATTACCGTTCAGAAACATATTATTCGGATTTGACACCCAATTATGGCGATCCGGTGTCTGCGCTCCAGAGCGCTCGTCGTTATCTGGCCGCAGCGGAAGCAATGGCAAGCAACGATCCATCGAATGCGTCCGCACAGTTCAGCCGGGCGATCGCGACATATTCGGTTTCCTTTTGTCTTCGTGAATTCGATCCCGGTCGGGCTGTTGTGCTAGCCCGCGACGCGGTGCGCATGTTCGACCTCATGATGGCGTCCAACTCTAGCTACATGACCGCCTCGCGCCGTGCGCGCGCTCTCATACGGTTAGGTCAGGCGCAGCTCAAGGCCGGTCAAGTTTCTCAGGCGTACGCTAGCGCTCGCTTAGCCCTTGCTGAGGAGCGCTCTCTCGTCTTGAGAGCCGGATCGGAAACCGATGACGAAGACGCCCACTTGGTGCAAGCGCTGCTTCTTGCTGCCGAAACCAGTGCAACGGCCGACGAAGCTACTCAGGCCGAGGCGGATCTCAACGAGGCCCGTACGCGCGCTCAGAAGATTGCGCAATCCGGAGAACTCGCCAGCTTCATACCTCTAGCCAACGTGGAGCGCGTTTCTGCCCATTTGTATTCCGTCTGGCATCGAGATAAAGAAGCTCAGGCGTGCAGCCGTCGTCTGGCCGAGCGTTGGGATAGTTTCCCGGGCAGCAACGAATATCTCGAGCGTCAGCGATCCGCGACCAGCCTGCTGCTAGCTTCTTCGCCCAGCCGTTGACGGCACATCCTACTTGTATTCCTCTGATCCGTACCGCCCGGCAATGTTTTCGCCGCGATTCCACGCCGAAAAAACAACAAATAAATTGCCGCTCCGATGATAGATCCCACACACCATTTCCGCTTATTCAAGTGAAGGCTTGTACTTCGATAAGTACAAAATGTAACAGAAACTACATTTCACTAAGGAGTTAGACAGTGGCTCGAATAATCATCAATAACGACAGTAAATCTGGCGACTTGCTAGTCGATTCAAATGGAGTTCGATTGATCGCTTCCTTGGAGAAGCCGATTCGCGCTCAGCTGAAAGGAATTTCCAGTTTGCTGGAGGCGATTGAGTACGGCTCGAATCAAACGGATGGCGTTTCTCAGGACGTCGCGCATCTACTCAACAGATTATCTAATTTGGCCATAGAGCAGCTTGAATCACTTGTGGGACCCCTGGACGAGGTTGATTCAGTGGTTTATGTGGACGGCGAGAATGACTTTACCTGCGGTTCGAATGGCGCTCCGCCGCGGCGGCTAACGTTGAGTTGCACCACCGAAGGCCTTTCTCAAGAGATTGCCGAGAACAGGCTGCTGGCTCTGGAGGTACTGGGCTTTCTGCATCGGGCCAAGGATGCAGGGTTTGGAATCGAAGATATGTTCGAAACTCCAGAGTGGGTGGCCGAAGCGATTGGGCTGAAACTCTCCGCGATGGCGTCTTCGAAAGTGAAGTTCCTCGCTCCGTCTCGGCTCGATTCCTTGCCGGATTCAGATCGGGAAATCGTCTGCTTCTTTCACAAGGTTGTTGTAGATGGACGCTTTTTAGAGACTTGGAGTCGCGAACCGGTAGCAGTAGCCGCGGCGATCGGAGTGCAACTAAGCGAAGCCGTAATCGATGGAATTTTGGGCGCTCATGCGATTATCGCCCGCGCTCCCGATATTGCGAGGGTGAGCATATCGCAAGGTATCACGGTTGGCATCGTTGCAATCGTCGTCCTCGATCACCCTCGTGAAGTGGTCGATCGGTCGTTGGTCGAGAAGTTCTAGGCCATGCAAACGGAACCCGGAGCGCGCGCGCCGCGGGTAGTTCTTGTGAGTCCTCCGTGGACATCTCTGAATGAGCCTAGTCTTGGTCTTTCCATATTGAAAGCAGTCCTCCAGGAGGCAGGACTGCCTTGCCGCATCTTACATTCCAATCTGTTTACGTTGGAGTTTCTGCGATCCGAAACCTACACCGCGATAGCGCAACTCTATGGGTTCAACGATTTCCTGTTCAGCGGGGTATTAGATGGCGCGCTACTCCCTAAGCAACTTCGCCTATTGAGAGAAAAGTGCAACGAATTGGTGACGCTTGGAGCGTTTGATCACCGCAAATATGGCGGTGTTCCGGGCATCGTCAATGCCATACTTCACCTTCGCGCGAAAGTCGTTCCGAAGTGGATTGATTCGCAAGTTCAGCGGATACTGCAGTGGAAACCAACGCTTGTGGGTTTCACGTGCATGTTTGATCAGACAATCGCATCGCTTGCGATCGCGTCGCGATTGAAAAAGGCCGCTCCCGAGGTGATGACTGTCTTGGGCGGCTATGCAGTGCGACATCCTACCGGCGAGATGTTGTTGCAATCTTCGCCCTGGATTGACGTAGTCGCCACCGGTGAAGGTGAACCGACGATCCGTGCTCTCGCGTATGCATCAGCAGACCCGGCGAAGGATCTTTCTCACGTGCCCAATATCCTGTATCGAGATCGTGCCGGCACAGTTGTAGAAGGGCCGCGTGCAAAATTCATAGATTTGGATACGGTTCCAACGCCCTATTTCGACGATTTCTACTCCGACGTCAGACAGTTGCAAGCCGAAGCCAAGGTCGACATTGTCGTGGACCGGCTGCCAATCGAGAATTCGCGCGGATGCTGGTGGGGCGCTGTGCATCACTGCACATTCTGCGGCATCCACGATGACGATCTGGCTTATCGATTCAGATCCTCGAACGCAGTGCTTAAAACGCTTAGGGAACTCAGCCAAAGGTACGACTGCCGGGAATTCAGGTTTGCGGATTACATTTTGCCTCATCAGTATTACTCAACGCTTCTTCCGGAGTTGTGCGAAATCGGATCACCCTATCGACTGAAATGTGAGCTCAAGGCCAACATCACTGCGGCTCAAATGCGTCTACTCGCACGCGCCGGCTTTGTCGAGGTCCAACCCGGAATCGAATCGTTCTGCACCAGCGCTCTGACAAGCATGGATAAAGGCGTCAGCGGCACGCAAAACATTTATCTGCTGTTGCTCGCCCGTCAATACGGCGTGGTCATCCTCTATAACATCCTGTACGGCTTGCCAAACGAGGACGGAGCGATTTCGGAGGCGCTCGTTCACGCGATTCCGCGACTGGGGCATCTCGATCCGCCATCAACCCGAGGACGGATTCAAATTACAAGATACGCCCCTCTCCAGGCAGATCCGACGCGATTTGGATACGGGCCCGTTCGACACGAACATTCTTACGAACTCATCTTTTCTGAGTCGTTTCTCCGGCAAACCGGATTTGATCTAGACAAGTATTGTTACGTCTATGAAATCCCGTTCCAGCCCTCTTCTCGATCTGCGAAAGCCTACAGGGAGATCGAGCGATTATGCGATGAATGGACCGCGTCGGACAAGGACCGCAAAGCGGATCTACTCTACGAGGTTGACGATAAGGGCAGGTTCATCGTCTTCGACAGTCGGACGCGTGAGGATCGGACACATATTTTGAGCGCTATCGAGTCTTCAATACTGAAAGCGATCGAAATTCCTCGCACGCGAACCTATTTAAGGAAGGAGCTGCCGGAGGTGCCGGTGGAAGCTTTAGACAAGGCGCTTCGCAGGCTCGACCAACTGGAGCTGACCTTTGAAGACGCCGGCAAGATAGTCTCACTTGCTTTGCCCGCGGCCGAGGTCCAGCCTCGTCGTCATTGGTGGGACCTTTATGATACACGTTGGCAGCGACTGGAACCGTTTAGCTCGGATGTTGCCGTGCCGGCACAATAATTGTCCTTTTGAGAGATCGGTAACGGTCTCTCCGATGTCTTGAACCCGGTGGAGCTGGCTGCTCAGGAGGAGCCAGCTCGCAAGCCGCGTTGGACCGAATGGCGCTGCAGTACGAGACAAACAGCGATATCAGCCTACAGAAGAAAAAGAACTCCAGGCGCGGATCGGGCATCGAAGGCTGCGGAAAGCCTAAATGCACGCCGAAGGGAAAATACTAGCTGTCGTTTCCCCGATTATCATCGCCGAGACAGCACATTCGCCATGCTTCGGCGATCTCGAAAGAATCTCCCGAATCTGTAAGAGCGCCGCCGACCGAAGGAGCAGGCGCTGCCACTCCGCCGCCGGCCAGGACGCTCGCGGGAACCGACTCCTACCAGACTTGAAGCCCGACGGTATTGCCAAAGTGAAGTAAAGCGAAGACGTGCCACCGGATTTCGGAGGAGTGTAAAGAAACCATGATGGAAAACATGCGGCCGGCTGTCTTCTTTCTCGGGTCGTTTTTGCTGTTCTGGATTGGTATTGCGATCGGATCTCGCATTCGCCGGCTGCGGCAGCAATCAGTTGAGAGCGAGAATAAAATAATCTCGGTTCTCGAAGGAGCCTTACTCACACTGTTTGGCCTTTTGATGGGATTTACCTTCTCCATGGCCGTCAGCAGATATGAGCTCAGGAGAGAGCTGCCCGTAAAGGAAGCGAACGCTATCGGGACCACGTGGCTTCGTTCGTCGACTCTTCCTGCGCCTTTCCGAAATGAGACACAAAACCTTCTTCGGCAGTACGTCGCAGCACGTATTCGTTTCCTGGCGGCCGGGCACGATGAGGAACAAATGAACGAGAGCCTCACCAGGACTTCGGATCTCCAAGCCCGGCTATGGTCTTCCGCCAGTGATTACGCCCTTGATCATCGTGATCCAGTCACGGCGCTCTTCATATCGACCTTAAACGACAGCATCGACGTAACCGAAGAACGGACTGCCGTATTCGAAAACCGGATCCCCGGCGAGGCTTGGGGAATGCTCAAATTTATTGGGTTTGCGGCAACGATCGTCGTCGGCATTGATGTAAGCTCTCACTCGCAGGTTCTGCGAATTTTGCTTCCGGTTGTCATCGCAGGGGCCTTGGCGATGACGTTGGATATGGACAGCCCGCGCTACGGGCTAGTCAAAATCAGTCAACCGAGCATGGAGGGCCTGGCGCTGCAAATCAATGCGGCGAAGAGCCAGTGATTGAAGTGATCTCTCCTGACTCCCCGATGTCGATTCCTGGCTAATGACGTCTGGTCGGTAGCCACCCCCGGTTTTCGCATCCCGCCTGCTACTTTTACCTGTCTGCGCATCGCTCTGCCACGGATCACTTATATCTTTTGATCCGACTGCTTCGAGCACGGCGTCTAGACGCTGTGTATATGAAAACGAAGCTGGCGATCTTAACCATCGCCGCAACCGCAATCCCTCTCATAGGGCAAACCACTCAGCAGCCCCTCACCGGTCAGGCCGCGTTCGCAGATTGGAGTCAGGAGAAGCCAGGTATCGGCCGGAAGATTGCCGTGTCCGATCTGCCGGCGCCTGAACCCGCGCAATCGGTTCGGGCTCAACCGCACGTCGTCTCGCGTCCGCAGAATGCCTGGCCGGTGGCACCTCCGGGTTTCAAAGTGACTCTCTACGCAGGCGGAGACAATGGGCCTAGCCCATCACCGGATCAGCAGCATTCGCAGCAGCGAGGCACAGAGCCGCCCACAACGGGTACCTTCCGCCAACCGAGACTGATTCGCACGGCACCAAATGGCGATTTGTTCGTTGCCGATTCAGCGGGAGGGATCATCGACGTTCTGCGGGGGTTTGGGACCGACGGCAAGGCCGCTCAGGTTGAACGCTTCGCTACCGGTCTCGATCATCCTTTCGGGATCGCCTTTTATCCTGTTACCGATCCCAAGTTCGTGTACGTAGCGAACACGACCTCGGTGGTTCGTTTCGCATATCGCTCCGGCGACTTGCATGCATCCGGCGGACCGCAGACGGTTGTTCCCAGCCTGCCAGGTTATGCGCAGCTCGCAGGTGGTGGACACTGGACGCGCGACGTTGTTTTTAGCAACGACGCCCAGCATATGTTCGTCTCGGTGGGCTCCGGCTCGAACGTCGACAATCCGGATGATCATCCGAAAGAGTTCCATCGCGCGGACGTTCTCGAGTACACGCCCGAGGGCAAGTTTGTCAAAGTGTATGCCTCGGGTATTCGGAATTGTGTTGGCGAGGCGATTAATCCGGTGACCGGCTCATTATGGTGCTCGACGAATGAGCGAGACGAGCTGGGCAATCATCTCGTCCCCGATTACGTCACCTCAGTACCCGAGAATGCATTTTTTGGATGGCCGTGGTACTACATGGGCGGTCGGCAAGACCCGCGCCTGCCGCAACCTTGTGCGGATGGAACGGGCGCCAATCCACAGGCCACTGCGGAATCACCCGATGCAAAAAGCTGCAAGCACGTCGATCTGCACGCCAAAGTACGAACGCCTGACGTGCTTGTCCAGCCGCACATGGCCTCACTCGAGATGACCTTCTATCCGACGACGGGTAGCTTCCCGCGATCGTATGACGGGAATATCTTCGTAGCGGAGCACGGTTCGTGGAAG
>JAVHMZ010082405.1:0-10680 GCA_034782995.1 Amazona versicolor | reverse complement strand
CCGATGGGCGCTCGGCTTCACCAACGTTTTGCAGACCATCCCGAGCTTGGCGCTATTCGGGTTCCTGATTCCCATTCCCTTTCTTGGCGTCGGAAAAGTGACAGCCATCGTCGCCCTCATCCTCTATGCGCTTCTGCCCATCTTGCGAAATACCCTGGTCGGCATCACGGGCGTGGACCCGGCCGTACGTGAGTCCGCCATCGCCATGGGAATGACCGGCGGACAGGTATTGCGTCAGGTCGAACTTCCACTGGGCGCGCGCTCCATTCTCACCGGCATTCGCATCGCGACCGTCACCACCATCGGCACGGCCACCATTGCCGCGGCCATCGGCGCCGGTGGCCTGGGAGTCTTCATCTTCCGGGGCATCGCCTCCATCGACACGCAGCAGATTCTGGCGGGCGCAATTCCAGCCGCGCTCATGGCGGTAATCGCGGATGAGTTGCTAGGCTGGCTGGAACGAAGACTCGCATGAGGTTCGCCGCGCTCGCCGTTTCTGTTTTTCTTCTGAATGCCTGCTCGCAGCCGCACCGCTTAACCGTGGGATCGAAAAACTTCACCGAGCAGCTTGTCCTGGGCGAGATCATCGCCCAACATCTCGAACGCGAACTGCATCTCGAGGTGCGCCGCAAACTGGATCTCGGCGGCACGTTTCTCGCTCATCAGGCGCTCATCACGGGCGCGATCGACCTCTACCCCGAGTACACGGGCACCGCGCTCAGCTCCGTCCTCAAGCAGCCTCTCGTGAAAGATCCGAAACTCGCTTTGGATCGTGTTCGCGGCGGCTACCGGCAGTGGCATCTCGAGTGGATGAACTCGCTCGGCTTCGAGAACACCTTCGCGATGGCCGTTCGCCGCGAGGACGCGCAATCCCGTCACGTTCACACACTCAGCGAAGCAGCGCAATATCCGCCCGGCTGGCGATTGGGGGTCGGCTATGAATTCGAATCCCGCCCGGACGGCTTGCCGGGACTGCTCAAAACGTATCCGCTGCATCAATCGGGTTCCATCCGAACCATGGATTTGGGACTGCTCTACAAGGCACTGGCGCAAAAGCAAGTGGACTTGATCGCGGGGAACTCGACCGATGGCGCGCTCAGCGTTCTACCCATCGAAGTGCTCGCTGACGATCGGCACTTTTTCCCGCCTTATGAGGCCGCCGTCGTCGTTCGCGCGGCCGCGCTTCAACAATACGCCGCGCTACAACCGGCATTGCGCAAACTGGAAGGCCGCTTCACTACGGAGTTGATGCGCAAGCTGAACTACGAAGTGGACGGCCGCCATCGCCCCGTGCGCGAGGTCGCTTCCGAAGCGCTCAAAGTTCTACAAAACGCGCCAGCTCCCGATTCTTCCGCACCCGGTCGATAGCGAAGACCTGATTGTGCATCACCAGCCACACTCCAGGCGGCAAGACGCGCGCCGCAAGTAAGCTCTCCGTTAGGTTCTGCAGGCCGTCGGATTTCTCGAACCCGAGCGGCGTCATCGCGCCCGTGAATACGATCGGTACGGGCAAGTCAGGCAGGCGCGATTTCAGGAACAGCCCGGTCTCTACCATGGTGTCCGTCCCATGCGTGATCACGATGGGAGCATCGTCCCGCAGCACCTGTTCGACCGCCTGCAAAACCACTTCCCGATCTTCGCCCGTCATCTCCAGGCTGTCTTTATTCATCAGGTGCCGGGCTTCGATCTCGGCATCGGGCAGCCGCAGCATGCGCAGGTAACGATCGATCTTCGTCCCCAGATTTTCCAGCTTGCCGGTCTGTTCGGAGTAGATTTTTTCGATGGTGCCGCCGGTGGAGAGCAGATGGATCTTCATCCCGTCTACTTGTCGGCCGGCTGGGAGATCAGTTTCCGCGTGGCCAGCCATCCGCCGAGCACCGTCACTGGAATTAATGCCAGCAGCGAAACCGCCTTGTACCACACCGGTATCGAGTTCGGAACCAAGAACACATTTACCGCGGTGAGCGCAAACGCGATTCCCGCGAGAACATAGACCGGAGTCATGGAGCGCGCGATTACGCCTGTTACATAGCCGCCTACCGCCGCATAGATTTCGGTGTAAAGCAGCGTCCCAGCCAGCAGCCCGAGGCTCCTCGACTCGGTTCGGCCGGGAAACACCTGGATCAGCAGAAAGTCAGTACAGAGAGCCAGAATGACCGTAGTAAGAAAGCCGGCGATCACCGCCAGCACAGTGCGAATCATCGCCAGATTTTACTGCGGCGGGAACAGGAACCGCAACATCATTCCCACGCGCGAGGCCCACGCTCCCTCATTGTGCCCGGCGCCCTGCGCTTCCAGATAAGCGAGGTCACGATCTTCCCGCCAGCCTTTGCGGAGCAGCGCCGAACGCAACTTGCGGACATCCGCCACAATGCGGTCGGGCCGCTGGCCTTCGGCCGTGCCGATGTCCAGCCAGATTTTCAGATCAGGGCGCGCCTTCAAACGGCGAATATCCAGTAGAATGCTGCGCCGATCCCACCAGACGGAAGGAGACATCACCGCCAGTTTCCCAAACACCTTGGGATAGTGGAGTCCGATATAGAGCGTGACCAGTCCGCCCAGTGAAGAGCCTCCTAATGCCGTGTGCGATGCGTCCTTCTCCGTGCGGTATGTGCCGTCGATGAACGGCTTCAACTCTTCCGTCAGCATGCGCCCGTAAAGGTCCGCGTGGCCTCCGCGTCCCATGCGCGGATCGGCGGTCGGCGTATATTCATCGATGCGGCTTAACCCGGTGTTGTAGATTCCCACGATGATCAGCGGTTCGATCTCGCGCTTCCCGATCAGTTCTTCGGCGGTCTCATCGACATGCCACTCCTGGCCTTCCACGAAAGAGGTTGCGCCGTCAAAGAGGTTCTGCCCGTCATGCAGATAGAGGACCGGATAGCGCCGTTCGGAATCTTCTTCGTATCCCGGCGGAAGATAGACCAAAACATCGCGGTCCGCTGGCAGAAAATTGGAGTGAAAGCGTTCATGCCTCCGGAAGTTTCCCGTCAGCGTGTGATGCTTTCCGTCCAGTGGAATTGGCCCTTTCGCTGGCTCCGGTTGCTGGAAGAAGGGAAAGGGAGTGAGGATCGTCGCCATTAAGCAGATTCGCAAAAGCACGCCGGGTTCCGGTCAGTCCAGGTCGAACTCGCGCTTCGGTGGGGTTCGGTCCGGGTCGTTCTTCGCCTGCCGTAAGAGTTCGTCAAACTTGGTCTCCAGTACCTTCCCATGCTGCTTCTGCTCCGCGAAGCTCTTCTGAAACGCTTCCTCGCGGCGTCCCGCTTCCCCTTTCAGCTTCTGCACCGCCACCGAGAGATCATCGATCGCCGGACGCTTTTCGGGCTGCTGGTGTGCAATGACGGCCTGCGTCTCCGGATCGATTTTTAACAAGGAGTGACAACAGGGGCAGGTAATCTCGAAAAGTGCGCTGACTTTCGCCATTTCTTCATAGTAGCCTGTTAAGCTTGGATGACACCTCCCATCACTGAAAATTGGCGACCGCTGGATCGCCTGAAGGAGCCCTCAATGGATGAACGTGAACGCTCGCGCGCGCTCGAACAGACGCTCGGACAAATTGAAAAGCAGTTCGGCAAGGGATCGATCCTGCGCCTCGGCAGCAAAGAGTCGATCGTGCCCGTGTCGGTCATTTCAACCGGAGCGATCGGTATCGATGCGGCCCTGGGGATGGGTGGATTCGCGCGTGGACGAATCGCCGAAATCTTCGGACCGGAATCCTCCGGTAAGACGACCATCGCCCTCCAGGTGGTCGCGGAAGCACAGAAGCTGGGCGGGATGGCGGCCTTCATCGACGTGGAGCATGCGCTCGATCCCGTCTATGCCCGCAAGCTGGGCGTAGATGTCGACAATCTTCTGGTGTCCCAGCCCGATTATGGCGAGCAGGCTTTGGAAATTACCGCGGCTCTCGTCGCCTCCGGTTCGGTCGATGTTTTAGTAGTCGATTCGGTCGCGGCGCTCGTTCCCAAAGCCGAACTCGACGGCGAAATGGGCGACAGCCACATGGGTCTTCAGGCCCGGCTGATGTCACAGGCCCTGCGAAAACTCACTGGCATCGTTTCCAAATCGAAGACCTGTCTCATTTTCATCAATCAGATTCGCGACAAGATCGGTGTCATGTTCGGCAGCCCTGAAACGACTACTGGCGGCCGTGCTCTCAAGTTCTACGCTTCCATCCGCGTCGACATCCGCCGCATTGCGGCCATTAAGGACGGCGACGCGGTAGTCGGCAACCGCACGAAAGTCAAAATCGTCAAGAACAAGCTCGCCTCGCCCTTCCGCGAAGCGGAGTTCGACATCATCTACGGCGAGGGTGTATCGAAGGAGGGCGATCTGATCGATCTCGGCGTGTTGCACAACGTGATCGAGAAATCCGGCTCGTGGTTCAGTCACAAGGGCGAACGTATCGGCCAAGGCCGTGAGAACGCGCGTCAGTTCCTGAAAGACAATCCGGACATTCGCTCCGCGATCGATCTCGAATTACGAAAGCTTCTAGGCCTGGTCAAAGTAGAGCCTGTAAATGGCGCTCCTGTACCGGAGAACCTGACGGCTCCGAAGCAAGCCGCGGCGCGCGCCCGGTAACTGAAGTTAAGTTTCTTCAAGTAAGTCGATTCGATAGAGTATGCTGTAACTGGCTCAAACGGCCGTTCTTGCGAATATTGCTTAGGAGAACCATGCGCAGCCGTTACATATTTCTTTCACTTCTTCTGGGAGCGATGCTCCTCATCGCACCAGCTTATGCCGCAAAGCCCACCGTATCCTTTGATTCCCCGCCTCGGGACTGGCCCATTGACTCTCACACCACCAGCTTTGCGACGGGCGATTTCAATAATGACGGCAAGCTCGATCTGATTACCGGGAGCAGTCTGGGAAATAGCGTTTCCGTAGTTCTCGGTAATGGCGATGGAACCTTCCAGCTCGGCATTTCTTCACCTGCCGCTTCTACTGACGGCGCGATCTTAGTTGGTGACTTCAACCGCGACGGAAAGCTGGACGCGATCACCGCGGACTTCAGCCGTACCGCTACTGTTCTGTTAGGCAACGGGGACGGCACATTCCATATTGGACAAACCATTGCCCTCGCGGCTGGAATCTATGATTTGACCGCGGCGGATCTCAATGGAGATAAGCTGCTGGATCTTGCCCTCGCGAGCACAAGTGGATTAATTACGCTCCTGGGAAAAGGCGATGGCACTTTCGGTCCCAGCATCGCGCAAACCGGCCCCCGCCTTTCGTTCGTGCAGGCTGGCGATTTGAATGGCGACGGGAAAGCGGACCTGGTCGCGTCCACAATCCAAGCGCTTGAAGTCTTCTTAGGAAACGGTGACGGAACCTTTGCCGCGCCGGTACAATACGCCGCCGGTCTGGAGCCTCTGTCGTTGAGAATTCAAGATTTGAACGGCGATCATCACCCGGACATCGTCGTGAGCGCAACCCATTCCGTGGAAGTGCTGCTGGGAAATGGGAACGGCACTTTTCAACCGGCAGCCGGCTACGCGGCGTCAGGGTTTCCATCGGATGTGGCGACGGGCGACTTCAATGGTGACGGGACGCCCGATATTGCGACTGTAGACGTTATCGCCGCTACCATCTCCATTCTCCCGGGCCGCGGTGACGGTACGCTAGGGCCTCCGCTATCGTTCCCCGTCGCTTTTAACCCACACTTCCTCGCGATCGGTGATTTCAACGGCGACGGCAAGTTGGATGCCGCCACCACTTCCCAAACGACCCAGGTCGCCTCCGTCCTGCTCGGTACAGGGACCGGAGAATTCCTGGCACCGCCCTTCTTCCGTCTCAATGCGAATAGCGGCGCTGAAGCCGCCGCGGTTGGCGATTTCAATGGCGACGGCCGGCTTGACGTGATCACCGCGAATGCCGGCGCGGTTCCTCTTTCCCTGCTCCTCGGAAACGGCGATGGCACCTTCCAGAAGCCGCTCGGTTCCGGCGGACCGGTTGGGCTTCGCGGCGCTCCCGCTGTCGCCGACCTCAACCGTGACGGCAAGCTCGACATTGTGATGGCCGCTGAGAATAGCCTTGTGGCGCGGCTCGGCAATGGGGATGGCACCTTTCAGCCCCCAACCTTCTACGCCGCTGGCGTCCGGCCGTCGTCCGTAGTAGTGGTTGATCTGAACGGCGATGGGAAGCCGGATCTGGCCGCCGCCAACAATGGAGCAAACACTATTTCGGTTCTCCTCGGCAACGGAGATGGAACTTTTCGATCCGCCGCTTATTTCGCGGTGCAGCATAATCCCCAACAGATCGTCGCGGGCGACTTCAACCACGACGGCAAGCTTGACTTGGCGGTTTCCAATGGGGCCGTCCTTGCCATCCTGTTGGGAAAGGGCGATGGAACATTCGGTACTCCGGCCTACTACTCTTTCCTGGCATCGCACGTGATTGCCTGTGATCTGAATCACGACGGTAACCTGGACGTGGTGTCCGATTATATTGGCATTCTGCTCGGCAATGGCGACGGCACGTTCCGTCAATCGCGCTACGAGCCTGGTTCAAATCAAGTTTTCTCCTTGGCGGCGGCCGATCTTAACCACGACGGCAAGCTCGATTTAGTGATCGGCTCATTCAACAACAACACCCTGATCTACCTGGGAAACGGCGACGGCAGCTTGCAGCCCGCTCTACTTTACCCCACCGGCGTTGGTGACTCGATTTCGTTGATTGGAGATTTCAACGGCGATGGCAAACCCGACATTGCTTCCGCGTTGATTACAACCACGCAGATTCCGCAGGGTGGCGTTACAGTCCTCACTAACACCACGCCTTAGTGTCGATGAAACGAAATTGATCATTTATTTTTGTTCCGGGCGCTTCGTTTCCGTGTCTTAGTTTTCAAGACGCCGTGAAAGTTTCAGGCGATCACAACTAAGGAGGAAACAAATGTACAAGAAGATGATAGTTACGCTCGCCGCTCTTTCGCTCTCGGTAATAGGAGCCGCGGCGTCGGAAGGTCAGAAAGGAACGGAGCTGAAGACTCCTCTCCATGGCGCCGCAATCAACGGCGAGAAACCAAACGGAAGCGCTGATTTCCGCACTGACGGAACCCGGACCAGACTGACGGTGGAAGTAGAAGATGTCAACCTTCCGGATGCTACCGTACTTACTGTGATTGTGGTGCACAATGGATCGGGATCGGTTGCCGGAACAGTAACTTTAGCAGCCGGCTTCGGCGAGTTGGAGTTGCGCTCGCAGGATGGTGACGTCGTGCCGCCAGTGCAAGAAGGGGATATCGTGTTAGTCAGGCAGGGAGCAACCCGGCGCTTGGCCGGCGTCTTCTAGGCAAGTCTTCGAAGAAGATACCTTCAGGCGGCCTAGGATCATAACAGGCCGCCTGTCGCCGCCCAATACTTATTCGAGCAACGCTGCGATTAACTTGTCGATGTCAGAAGGCGGAATATAGAAATGCGGCGAGATCCTTACCCAGCCTAGCCGCGCGATTGCCATAAACCCAGCTTGTTTGAGCCTTCTCACGGTGTAGCGGGAATCCTCGCCGGGCTTGCGGAAACTAACAATCCCCGCACCTGTCTCCGCCGTGCGCGAT
This sequence comes from Amazona versicolor, assembly GCA_034782995.1. Classification (NCBI taxonomy): domain Eukaryota; kingdom Metazoa; phylum Chordata; class Aves; order Psittaciformes; family Psittacidae; genus Amazona; species Amazona versicolor. The sequence goes on along the minus strand of JAVHMZ010082405.1, from coordinate 3,128 downwards.
CCCAGAATCTCGAAGCCGCGCGAATCGATTCCGAGATAGAACCGGTCCGCTAATGACTGGACGGCTGCTCCGATCCGGTCTCCTCCTACTTCATCGATGAACTCGATAGCGGCGCGCAGTCCGTAGCACCCGATAGTGTTGAGCGTTCCGCATTCATAACGTCCGGCGTCCGGGCGCAGAGTCAGATCGTGAGCGGAGAAGTCGTTATAGCGCGCGACACTCGTCCAGCCGATCTCCGAGGGGCGAATAAGGTCCTGCATGTCTTGCCGGACATACAGGATGCCGCAGCCTTCCGGACCCATCAGCCACTTGTGTCCGTCCGCCGCCAGCGCATGGATGCGATCCTCACGCAAATTCAGTGGAAAGACACCCAGCCCTTGAATGGCGTCCACCAGAAAGAACACACCGCGTCGTTCGCAGATTTCTCCGATGGCGTTGAGGTTGGTCCGATAGCCGCTCATATATTGCACGAAGCTCACAGCCAGCAGGCGAGCGCCCGCCGCCGCGCGATCGATCTCCTCCAAACTCGCGTCATAGTGCAGCCACGTGACCGCGACCCCGCTCTCTTCCAGCCGCTTCCAGGGAAACCAGTTCGAGGGAAACTCTTCCTGAAAAGCGACGACGCGATCGCCCGCCTTCCACTCGATTCCGTTGGCGACGGTGGAAAGGCCTTCCGAGGTATTTTTGACAATCGCGATTTCCTTCGACGACGCACTGATCAGCCCCGCCATCGCGGCACGCAAGCCTTCATAAGCAGCGAGCCACCGGTCGTAATGCAGACTCCCGAAGTCGCAAGCTTCATCGGCAAGCTGTTTCATCGCATCCGCCGCGGGCTTGCAAAGCGGGGAGACGCCTGCATGGTTCAGATAAACGATGTTACGGCGCACCGGAAACTGCGCCTCATACTCTTCCCAGATTTCGGACACTCCTTGAATATAGAGGGCCGTCAGTTCACTCATTCGGAGACTCTCCGCCTGAAGGCGTGATTGGTTGTGCAGAAGACGCCAAGCAGAACACCTAGGCTTCCTCGCGAGAAGCGCTCGTAGCTCCAGTCCTTTTGAATTTGGATGCGCCGCCTCCGGTTTGACCGTGCTTTCACAACGATATAATCGTAAAAATGAAACGCGCCGTGCTCGCCGCGATCCTGATCCCACTCGCGCTTGCCGCGCGCGAGGGCGGACGCGACACCGCGCAATCGGCCGCGCATGGTTTTAATCTCTACAGCGTCGAGCGCGAGATGGCTCTCGGCAAGCAGCTGGCTGCGGAACTCGAACGCCAGGTCAAGCTGGCGGATGAGCCCATTCTTGCGGAATACGTGAACCGCCTCGCGCAGAACATCGCGCGGCAGTCCGAAGTTTCGATTCCGGTTACCATCCGCATCATCGAGTCCAACGATGTGAATGCGTTCACTCTGCCCGGCGGTCATGTGTACATCAACAGCGGCATGCTCCGGCTCACGGAATCGGAGGCGGAACTCGCGTTTGTGGTGGCGCACGAGTTGGGTCATGTAGCGGCGCGTCATGCCACGCGCGAGGCGTCTCGCGATCGGCTGGTCCAACTCGGCTCCGTGCCGCTTTCCGCCATTGGCGGCTGGACCGGCGCGGCTCTCCGGCAGGCGTCGGCGCCCGGGTCGAAGCTGGGTCTTTTGAAAGGCGAGCGCGATTTCGAATTGCAAGCCGATCGCCTCGGAATCGAGTTCCTCGAAGCCGCGGGTTACGATCCGGAAGCCGCGATCAACGTCTTCGAGCGCGTTGAGGTCAGCGAGCGAAAGGCATCGGGTAAACTCGCCCGATTGGGCGGCGATCACCCGATCACCGCGGACCGGATCGCGCAAGCGCAGAAGCACCTCAACGCGACCATGGATCGGCGCGCTGAATATATCGTGAACACGTCCGAGTACGAGCAAATGCGGCTGCGTATGCGGGCGTTACCTTCTGGCAGGTAGTTTTCCGATCGGTCCTCGCAGTCGGGTTACGACTCGGAGACGGCGATTCAGAAGGTGCGTAGGGCGGAAGACGGTTGAAACTCAAGGAATCCGCAGCAGGTCGCGCTCGCCTACTCCATCGACAGCCGTTGCCGCAATCGCTCCGAGTTCTTGAAAGGCAGAGACGAGATCATCGCGCAAGAGGAGCGATAAGTTACCGGGTTGTGCGGCGTTATATCCTTCAATCTGATTCCTGTGGCAAAGCGCAAATCGCGATCCCAACCGGCATGGACAGATATCAAGGCGCAGCTCGCAGGCTTCGACCGGCGCGGATAATCGGCCTGATCCAGGACCTCTACGCCGCCCACAAAGATAATCGCGCATTTCTGCACGCGCGCTTTGGCGTCGGATTGGATGCTTTGCGGCCGTATACGGAAACGATAGACCGCTGGCTCTGGCCCGACGTATTGCGGAACCAGGATACGTCCGTCACAAAAGCCAAACAAGATCTCCAGTTACAGAAAAGCAGTTGGCGACCCGGCGGGCTGGCCGACCTGATGGTGTTCTACTGCGAGTGCGCGGCGGGGTTCTGCAAAGATGTCGGCGCGGCTGGATCAGGTTAGCAAAATGAGTCACAGCTTCGGCTACTTCGTCGGTGACGACATGGATTTTCTTCTCGCAACAATGCCCGAATCCGCCCTATATTTCCCCGAAACGTAGCGGGTGCCAAGCGTGCAGACCGGTAAGCAGGAACCTGAGCAACTCGACCGCCTGTTGCGGACCGCGATCGAACAAACCAGACTGATGCGGATCCGTTACCGCGATAAAGTCCGGATCGTGGAACCTCACGACTACGGTCAGCACAACGGCGTGATAAAACTGCTGGCGTTTCAGGTCGGCGGATCGAGCAGCGGCCGGCTTCCCAACTGGCGCTGGATGGAGATTGACCAGATTTCAGACGCGCAACTGCTCGACCAAACTTTCGCCGGCGGGCGCGCGACGCCTTCCGGCAAGCATCACAAATGGGAGAGGCTTTTTGTGAGAGTTAAGCCGCGTGATTGACGCTAAGTGACCGTAAGAGTTGTGCTTGTCAAGTTCTGCAAAATGTTCCGGGCTAACTAATCCTCGAAGCCGGGGTTGGGGTGCAGGGGAAGAGGCCGGCGTCTGAAGTGAACCCCTGGAATGAGACAGCGAGTTAAGGGGG
>JAVHMZ010082296.1:0-10682 GCA_034782995.1 Amazona versicolor | reverse complement strand
ACGTGGTGCTCTCCCCGCTGAGCTAGCCGCCCGTGAGCCAATTCGAGAATAGCATGCGCGGACGGCTGCCGGCCTATGCGGAGAAGCTTATGCGGCGGCGAAACCCTGGGGCGCTTTGGCGGCGGCGCTCGCCGTTGTGGCGGCCCGGTCGATCGGCTCCACCGATGCGGGTGCAGCGGAGGCGTGCTCGGCGCGCCGGGAGTTTTCGACGTCGCGGCGGTCGGCCCAGTAGCGTTTCATGCGCTCGGACACTTCCTTGCGGTCTTTATTGTCCATGAATTTGCGGCCGCGCCGCTTGGGCGATCCGGCGGCGTGGTCGACCGAATCCAGGCGCTCCAGAGCGGTGATGATGCCGTTGAGCCGGTCCCGTTCGGCGCGCAGCTCGTCCACTACTTTTTCGATGTTCATCGCATCCTCAGTCAAGGGAGGCGAGGAAAATCTCGCCTTTATTTAACCCAGCGGATTACCGGGTTAGAAAAGGCCATCTTGGGACGAAATAATAATGCATTTTAATCAACAAATAAGCTCCAATACCGCCCGCTACGCAAAGAATTCCCAGTGTCACCAGCGTGATGGCCAGCCAAGGCAGGCGGCGGCCTTCGCGGTTCAACGTGAGCACGTAGCTGGCGAACAGCCCGATGTAAAACAGCACGATCATGGGCGTCGCAAACAGAAGCAGATTGAAAACGTCGGGGGTGGGCGTCACGATTGCCGCAATGATCACAATGATCAAAATGGCGTAGCGGCTGTGCTTCAGCAGAAACCGCGGGGTAACCAGCCGAAGCAGTGTCAAAAAGAAAATCAGAACCGGGAGCTCAAAGACGAGCCCGATGCCCATGGTGACGTTCACGAACAGGTCGAAGTACTCGTTGATGGAAACTAGCGGTGTGACGTGGACATCGCGGCCGATTCCCAGCAGAAATGTTAGGCCGAAACGGAACGCCACGAAGTAGGCGAACAGGCCGCCGGTGATGAACAGCCCGGCGGTGCAGACCACGAACGGAACGGCCCATTTGCGCTCGCGCTTGTAGAGCCCAGGCGAAACAAATGCCCAAACCTGGTACAACAGCCAGGGCGAGGACATGAAGATGGACACCAGCACGGGCACCTTCACCCAGATCACGTTGAAAGCCTCCATGGGTGTGATCTGGCTGAGATTGGGAGGGCGGACGCCTAAAGTTGTTAGGGCGGCCACGGCAGGTTCGCTGACCACCGCCCAGAGCTCCTTGCAAAACGTCAAGCTCAGCAGAAAGGCGACGATAAAGCCGCCAAGGGCATAGAAGATGCGGCGGCGCAGTTCCTGCAGGTGATCGAGGAAGCTCATGCGGAGCATGCCGCTTTCTTCTTCGTCTTCGCCGTCGCCGCTTGGCGGAGGCGGCAGGGCTTTTTGGCCTCCGGTGCCGCCCGGGGGCGGCGGGGTGCCGGCGTTCGCTGTCCGTGATCCCTTCAGCGGCGCAGGAACTAAAGTGTTCTCGGTAGGCAGCGTGTTTCCCGGCTGCGAGGCGCCGTAGGTGTAGTCCGGGCTGTAATCGGTTGCGCGGCCGGCGGTTTCGTTTTCGGGCGAAGCGTTTTCGCGCGGCGCGGTGTTTTCACGGGGCGCAGAAGGGGTGGAAGGAGATTCCTCTCCTTGCGGTTCATCGAACGACGACATGCGTTAGCTCTAGGCCTGTTCCCGTGCGGATTCGACGCGGCTCAGATCGGGAGAAAGCTCCCCGGCGCCGTTCCGCGCGGTCTCTTCATGGTGAAAATCTGGAAGAGAACCGTTAGGAAACGTTCCAGGGGCGGGTGTAACCGTCAAAGGCGCTCGACTCTCGGCGGTTAATGGGGCGCCCTCGGGTGCGGATGCGCTTGGAGTGGAGGAAGCGGGTTCCGGATGCGCGGGCTGAGTGCTCACGGCCGCGGTCTCCGGCGGAGTGTAGGGGTTGCCGGTGTCGTAAGACGAGTAGTCGTAATTATACGAGTCTTGGAACGTCGCGGTGGTTTTTTCTTTGACAGCTTCAGCTTCGCGCTCCAAGTTCCGCATCTCACGATCGAATGTTGACTTCAGCTCCGCTGAGGCGCGACGGAACTCGGTCAGCGCTTTGCCGAGAGTTCTCCCAAGCTCGGGAAGCTTCTTCGGTCCGAAAAGCAGCAACGCCAGAATTACAATGAATACAGTTTCTGGCCAGCCGATCGGACCCATTCTCGTCTCCTGTCTAATTGTAATCGAGAAGTTTTTGGGCGGCGTGCGGTTCGAGTCACGGGCGAAACGCCACTTGGGATAAACCGCGGATCGGGCGGAAATGTTTGGCGTTTCCGATGCAGAGAGTAACACCGGCGTCGATTGCTGTGGCTGCAATCAGAGCATCGGCCAGTTGAATACCGTGCGACAGAGCATGGTCTTCGATCAGTCCGACTGCGAGGGCGCCGACGGTTTCGGAAAGCGGAAGGATGTGAAACTGAAGCTGGCGAAGCGACCTCCGAATGTCGCCGGCCTCTCGCTTTGATGGAGCGCCCTGAAGGAGCTCCATCAGGGAGACAACGGCCAGCGAGCGAGAAGGTGCCGAGTCGATGACGCGCTCGGCACTCTCATTGCCGCGGGAAGCCCAAATCAACACATCGGTGTCGACAATCATTTCGGCTTGGGCGACTGCTTTCGTTTCTGGGTAGAATCTTTAGGCATTGCGACGCGAGGAAGACGCAGGCGGCGAAGATACGAGCCGGGATCGCTCATATCCTTGCGGTCCTTCCAGAGACCGAAAAGCGGCTGATCTCTGGTTCGAGACGGGCTCGGCGTTGCCGGAATGATGGGAGTAAGCTTCGCTTTTTCTTTCCCGCGATAAAGCACGATAACCGATTCTCCGCGGCCAATAGCGCGAAGAACTTCCTCCATCCGATATCGAAGATCAACTATGGTTGCGTTCATAGAATGTCTCCATATAGTTATGCATTTCGAGGCCGACCAGCGAAGCCATATCTGGCTTCAATCCAGGATTCGGATGTCCCGGAGATTGCGGTATTGTTCGGCGTAGTCGAGGCCGTAACCCACAACGAACTCGTCCGGTATGGTAAAGCCGACGTAGCGGACATCGACAGGGCGCAGGCGGCGCTCGGGTTTGTCCAGGAGCGCCGCAATGGCGAGTGATTTGGGGTGGCGCTGTTGAAGGATACGGATCAGGTAACTCAGCGTGACGCCGCTGTCTACGATATCTTCGACAATCAGGACGTTCATCCCTTCAATAGCTGTGGTGAGATCTTTGGTGACTTGGACCTGCCCGGAAGAAGTTTTCTCGGCGCCGTAGCTGGAAATACCCATGAAGTCGAGAAAAGTCGAACGGGAGATGGCGCGGGCAAGGTCGGCGTGAAAAATGGATGCGCCTTTGAGGATGCAGACTAGAAGCAGATTGTCTTCAGCGAAATCGCGGTCTATCTGCGCGCCCAGTTCAGTAACGCGCGTTTGGATTTGAGATTCGGTGAGAAGGATCCGGAGAGGCATCACTGCGGATCATCGTTTAGATTCGAGACGGAGACGCGCCGCGCGGGGGCACGCCTCCGAATCCACGTCAATAGCTGCCGCGTGAGGTCGTGGTGTCCGCTTGCTGCGCTGCCTTATCGAATTCGTCGTACTGCTTTTGCGCTTCATCGCGCGTGATGCCGTAGCGCTCCTGGATTTTCCCGACGAGCTGATCTTTTTGCCCCGCCATGGTTTCCCAGTCATTGTCGGTCAACTTGCCCCACCGTTCGCGGGCCTTGCCGACAAACTGCTTCCAGTTTCCGCCTATTGTGTCGCTATTCATGGCAACACCTCCGCGCGTGAACAAGGCAACTCCTTTGCCAAACCGGACTATATCCGCTCTTTCCTCAATCGCGACCAATACCACCAATCTTTCTGCTCGTCCGGCAATCGCGGGTTTCGCGCCTGAGCCACGGCGCAGTGGAATGTGTCCAGAACGCAGGGATCCTGCCGCACTCCAGTGAGGTGGCCCAGGCGTTCGTAGAGTTCAGCGCCGTCCTCGCGGGCGAGTTGTTCGACACTGCGGACGTCGAGCATTTCGAAATCGCGCAGCATGGCGGTTCCGATACCGCGCAAGCTCCGCAACGTGCGGAGGTCCGGCTTCGCAGCTTTCTTCATGCCGCTTCTTTTGCTGATTTTCTTAACGTTGTACGCGGCCTGAGCTGTCGCCATGGACTAGATTCTCCACTTCCTTTACAGTAAACCGGTTGAAGTCGCCGGGTATGGAATGTTTCAGGCAGGAAGCGGCCACAGCGAACTCCAAAGCTTCCGCATTCGAAGGAAGCGTCAAGACCCCGTAGATCAGGCCGCCCGCGAAAGAATCGCCCGCTCCGACGCGGTCGACGATATGCGTGATCTCGTATTTGCGGCTTTGGAGGAATTCTTTGCGGTCGTGCAGGCACGCCGACCAGCCGTTGCTTGAAGCACTCCGGGACTCGCGAAGAGTGATCGCGATCATCTTGAGATCAGGGTACGCCTCTATCACCGACTCGGCAAGCGCCTGGTACACGCCGGTGTCGAGATGGCCCGAACGGACATCGGCCTCGGCGGCGATCCCGAGCGCCATCTGCACATCTTCCTCGTTGGCGACGATGACATCGGCGAGAGGCGCAAGAGTGCGCATTACTTCGCTCGCGGACGGGCCGTACTTCCAAAGGTTCTTGCGGAAATTGAGGTCGCACGACACGGTGACGCCCATCCGTTTGGCGGCGTCCATGGACTCGCGCGCGAGCGCGGCGGCCGAAGCGCTCAAGGCGGGTGTGATGCCGGTGATATGGAACCAGCCCGCCCCGTCGAACACAGCGCGCCAATCCACATCGCCAGGTTTGGACTGGGCGATGGCTGAGTTGTCGCGGTCGTAGACGACCTTGGAAGGGCGCTGGTTCGCGCCCGCTTCGACGAAGTAAACACCCATGCGTCCTTTGCCGCGGACGATGCTGCCGGTGTCCACACCGAACCGGCGCAGTTCGGCCACGACCGCGTCGGCAATGGGGTTGTCCGCGGGCAGCACCGTGACGAAGGAAGCGGGCCAGCCGAAGCCCGCCAGCGTGACGGCAACATTGGCTTCGCCGCCGCCGAACGTGGCCACGAAATTAGGCGTTTGGAGGAAGCGCTCAAACCCCGGAGGGGATAAGCGCAGCATGATTTCACCGAACGTAACCACGCGTTTTCGCGGGCCGTCCGCCGCACGGAAAACGTTTCCGGATTCACTTTCCGTTCGGCTCATGCTACCGTTTCACAATACCAACTAGTCTCTGGACGACCCCGTTTGTTCGTCGGGCCCCGTAGTTTTTCCCTGGGTGGCTTTTTCAGAACATCTTAAAAAGGGGGAAGTAAATGTCTTTCGTTCAACGAGGTTTTTTCGCGATAGCAATTTTCGCTGCCGCCGCAGCGCTGGAAGCGCAGACGTTCCGGGGCGGAATCAGCGGAACCGTTTCTGACGCCTCGGGCGCCGTGATCGGCGGCGCAACGGTGGAAGCGGCCAATAACGAAACCGGTCTGCGCCGGTCGGAAACGTCCACGGGTGCAGGCGATTTCACGTTTCAAGACCTGCCGCTGGGCGTGTACACGATCACCGTCGCGCAGACCGGCTTTGAAAAGCTGAAGGTGGACCGCGTTGCCGTGGAAGTGGGGAAAGTGACGGCGCTGAAGCTACAGCTCGGATTGGCTTCGCAGGCGCAAACCGTGGAAGTGGCGTCCTCGGCGGTCACAGTCGACAGCGAGACCGCAACGCTCAATGAAGTGATCCCCGACAAAGCCGTGCAAGACGTGCCGCTCAATGGGCGTGACTTCACACAACTGGTGAAATTAGCGCCAGGCGTAAACGGGGCAGGTTCGCTGAACGGAGCACGCATCGCCCAGAATAACTGGCAGATCGACGGCGCGGACAACAATGACCTTTGGCACAATTCGCAATCGGTGAACCAGGGCGGCGTTTCGGGCGTGGCGGGGACGCTTTTGCCGATCGATGCTATCGACCAGTTTTCGGTACAGTCCAACGCCAATGCCGAATCAGGCCGCAACGGCGGCGGTTCTATCAACATGGTGATCAAGTCGGGCACCAACACGCCGCACGGAACGCTGTACTACTTCAACCGCAACGACGCGCTGGCCGAGCCGGCGGCGTTCGCGCCCGACGGCGCGCCCCAGGGAAAGCTGAAAAACAATCAGTTCGGCGGCTCGCTGGGCGGACCGATATTCCGGAACAAGCTGTTCTTTTTTCTCACCTACGAGCACCAGAAGTTCATTGTCGGGAACGCCAACAATGCGACCGAGCCTTCAGCGGCATATGTCGACGAAGCCACGGCGCTGCTCCAGCAGTACGGCGTGCCGGTAAATCCGGTGTCTACTAACGTGCTGACGTTCTGGCCCGCGCGCGGGCGCACGGGACCGGCCAGCTCTCCGAACTTCTTCAGCTCCGACGACAGCGACAACTACAGCGACAACGGAATCGCCAAGATCGATTACAACTTGAACGAGAAAAACAATATCGCCGTGCGCTGGTTCGTGGGAACTGGGCAGCAGACCGCGCCGGTGGGCTCGCCATATCACGAGTATTATCAGGTGGCCCCCAGCCGGATGCAGAATTATTCCGCGGTCTGGAACAGCGTGTTCACTCCGAGCCTGGTGAATCAAGTTCTAGCGGGCGTGAACTATTTCAAACAGACGTTCAACGATTTCGACATGAGCTTCAATCCGGTAGCGGCGGGATTGAATACCGGCGTGACGAACCCGAGTCTGCTAGGCTCGCCCGATATCGCTATTAACGGCTTCGACGAGATCGGTCTGACTCCGCCGCTGGGCCGCATCGACACGACAGGTCACATCGACGAGACGCTTTCCTACACGACCGGACGCCATCAGTTCCGGTTTGGCGGCGAGTATCGCCGTTCACGCCTGGATGTTTTTTACCAGAGGAATGGACGCGGCGGTTTCTCGTTCGACGGGACGCAGGGACCGTGGGCAATGTCCAGTGCGGACGACAATATCAAGAGCCTGGCTGATTTCCTGGCCGGATATGTTTCCGACTCCTATATCAACATCGGCCACCAGCAGCGGAACTATTACGTGAATGATTCTGATGCGTTCTTCCAAGACACGTTTAAACTTCGTCCCAATCTGAGCATCAGCTATGGCCTGCGCTATGAGTATTTCGGGGCATTCCACGAGCCGACGAACACCATCTCGACATTCATTCCGAGCGACGGAGGGATCGTATTTCAAAACTCGCACGGAATTGGAACGATCTATCCGGCGAGGCTGAATAACTTCGCTCCCCGGTTCGGCTTTGCGTACTCGCCCACGACGAAATTTGTGGTCCGCGGAAGCTATGGAATCTTCTACGACCAGCCGAACCTGAATGCATTCGGCGACAACCGGCCGCCTAACCGGGGCGCCAACGGCGTTCTGGCCAATCCCGCGGGATCGGATCCGATCTTCACGGTAGACCGCGGGGAGTACACCATCGTGGCGGGCGAGCCGATCTTTGGCGCGGCGAATATTCCCGCCCCGCCTTACGGGGTCTTCTCGGTGGATCAGAACTTCAAGAATGCTTCGCTGCAGAACTTCAGCCTGAACACGCAGTATCAGATTTCAAGCGCGATGGTTGGAGAGGTGGGATATGTAGGCAGCGTGGGACACCACCTCCTGACCGTGCTGGACATCAATCAAGCGCCGCTCTCGCCGTCGGGCACTGGGGCGACGCGGGCCGATCAAAACCTGCTGCGGCCGTATTACTCGCAGTTTCCTGACTTCGCAACCATCAATCAAGTTGAGAGCGTCGCCAACTCGCATTACACGGGGATGATCGCGAGCATCCGCACGCAGGCTTGGCACGGCGTAACATCGAAGTTTTCCTACACGCTGGGGCATTCCATCGACGATGCATCCGTTGTGCGCGGGCGCAACCCAACTGACAGTTACAACCTCCGTTTCGACTACGGCAACTCCGACTTCGACACACGCCACACCTTCACCAGCTACATCAACTACAATCTGCCGACTCCCATCCATGCCAAGTTGCTGCTAGGCGGATGGCAGCTTAACTCGCTCCTGTCTTTCTACACCGGCCAGCCGGTGACGATCTTCGCCGGTGAAAACATCAGCGGAACGTTTGAAGGACGCGATCGCGTCGATCTGATTGGCGACCCGTATGCCGGCACGAATCACGACATCACGACCAGTGCGAGCGGGTCAAAGATGGTGCAGTGGTTCAATCCGGCTTCCTTTGCCTATCCCGCTCCGGGCACATACGGGACTTTGGGCCGGAACGTTTTGCGGGGTCCCGGTTTCGCCGATGTCGATTTCTCCGTGTTCAAAAACACTCCTATTACGGAGCGCGTTTCAACGCAGCTTCGTTTGGAGATGTTCAACCTGTTCAATCACGCCAACTATGCGCCTCCGGGCACTACGCGGAACTCTGGAAGCTTCGGCCAAATCAGCGACACGTTGGGTGACTACAACGGGGCGACGGGCATCGGTCCGGGAGAGCCGTTTAATGTGCAGCTGGCGCTGAAGTTGATTTTCTAGAACCGTCTCGAGACGTCCGAAGAACCCGCTCGCTCACACGCGAGGGAGCGGGCTTTCCGACGTTCTTTAACCTAGTTCTAATGCGAGAGCATCGGCCGCCTTGGCCGTTAGACGAAGCTTGCTATGAGATCAGAAGCAGTAAGTATCTGTGACGACCTTCCCTGCAATCGTTACGGTAAGATGTCCGGTCGCTTTGTCCGGTTCACTTCCGTCCGTGCAGCCGATTCCGCCGTCTACGGCGATTGAGACATTCGCTCGCCGAAACGTATAAGTCGGGTAGGCACAAATACCGGAGCCCTGAGATGATTGCTTACCATTCCTAAGCTCAAGATCGGGAACATTGCTTAGCGATTTCGGCTTGCTCCAAGAACGACAGCGGAAAGTATTGCCAGGCGCTTCATCGATGACGATCCGATGTGTTTTCGTTTCACAGGAGTAGACCAGAGCCGGGATTGTCGAGGCACGGATTGGTTCTTCAACATTGACTGCTGAAATCAGCCAGTGGCCCTTCGTTGCGGAGAGCCAAAGCGTTCCATTCGCCAAGCCGTAGCCATCCCATTTGCATATCGAGTCGTCTGGTCCGCTGGCCAAAATTCTTTTGCGAGTAACTTCAGGGAAAATCAGTTGCATATGGCCCTGCAGCGATGCGACGTCGGGAATGATGAGCGTTCCTGCGTTCGTGTTCACCTTCAGCGGGAACTCAACCAGAAATCCTAACGCCGCAACATCCTGATGCGCTATCGCGGAGCACAGTTCTGCTGAGAAGCGCTGGAATGCTATTCCGTACGCTTTGTCGTTTGCCTCATGCACCATCGGGCATGGATCAACAGTCCGCGACGACTGAGCCCTGCATATGCCGCAAAGGCATAGGAAAGAGATTAGAAGACATCTAAGTAGCGCGTTCATCCTTCGTTCGGAACTCTTTCGACATTGTAAACACCGACGAACGCGATCGAAATGCGCGCAGCTCACGCGGTTGCGGCTGCGCGCATTCGTGCCGTCATGCGCGAACCGCGTGCTCGGCCTTTTTTTCCGACACGAGTTCGACTCCCTTGGGAAGCGCCTTGGCGAACTGCTGAACGAACTGGTTCGCCACGTGCGTAAACTGGGCCGAAGTCTCCGAACGCGGCACGGCTTTCACCAATTCCAACACCGTCAAAGCCAGCTCAAGGTCGGGCATGTTCTCGGGCGGCGGTTTCCGGATCAATTTCGGGTCGATCAGCAGAAGGATTGGAAGGCAATGCGGGGCGCCATTTATCGTGATACAAAATTCGTGCATTTTGGTTTTTCCTTTCGTGAACCGCATTTGCGGTTCCGAGAGATGGTGAATCACTGAGGCAATCCGTTTCACGGGGCTGAAACGGATATCCTAGAGAGCGACTTATGAGCCAGCCAACCTGTGATATCGGCCTGATCGGTCTCGCCGTGATGGGACAGAACCTCGTGCTGAACATGAACGACCACGGATACAGCGTTGCAGTTTTCAACCGCACGGTGTCAAAGGTCGACGACTTTATCAACCAAGAAGCCAAAGGCACGCGCGTGCAAGGTTCGCACTCGATGGAGGAGTTTGCCGGTCTGCTGAAGCGCCCGCGCCGCGCGATGCTGATGGTCAAGGCGGGCGACACGGTGGATCATATGATCGAGGCGCTCGTTCCGCATATGGAAGCGGGCGACGTGATCATCGACGGCGGCAACTCCAACTTCGGCGACACCAACCGCCGCACGAGAACGCTCGGCGAGAAAGGCATTCTGTTTATCGGCACGGGCGTGTCGGGCGGCGAAGAAGGCGCGCGTTTCGGACCATCCATCATGCCGGGCGGCAACCCTGCGGGATGGCCGCACGTGAAGGAAATTTTTCAGGCGATCGCGGCCAAGGTCGACGACGGAACGCCGTGCTGCGACTGGGTGGGCGAAAACGGCGCGGGCCATTACGTCTAGATGGTCCACAACGGCATCGAATACGGCGACATGCAGCTGATCTGCGAAGCCTACCAGCTTCTCAAGACCGGCTTGGGCCTCAGCGCGGCGGAGCTGCACGATGTGTTCGCGGAATGGAACCGGGGCGAACTCGACAGTTTCCTGATCGACATCACCAGCCAGATTTTTGGGAAGCTGGACGACGACGGAACGCCGGTGGTGGACAAGATTCTGGACGCCG
>JAVHMZ010082083.1:0-10686 GCA_034782995.1 Amazona versicolor | reverse complement strand
CGCACTTGCATCGTCATACCGCCTCCTTAGCTGGCAGCAGCGTAAGCAGTATATGAATTTTTGCAGTTCCCAAACTAGCGCGTCCTGAATTGTCCGCCTAGTCGCACATTTGATGGCACCGAATGCAATACTGAGGTCAACGCCCATGGAAGTGCATCTCTCTCCCGATACCGAAACGCAGCTTGAGCAGTTTGCCGCGAGCGAGGGCAAGGATGTCGCACACGTGATCGAAGAAGCTATTACTCGCATGCTGAAACGGCGGGCGCAGTTTCTCGAAGGCGTTGAGCGCGGAATCACCGCCGCCGACCGTGGCGAACTGATCGATCATGCCGATGTGGTCAAGCGCATCGATCGACTACTTGCGTCGTGATCCCGATTCGCTGGACTGAAGAAGCGGCCGACCAGCTAGAAGCCATCGTAGACCGAATAAGAGAGCGCAACCCCGAGTCCGCGCGCTTGATAGCTCAAACCATTCTGGGCCGCGTCGAGGAGCTTCGAACCTTTCCGAGCATAGGGAGACCGGGTGAACGAAAAGACACCCGGGAGCTGGTTTCGTTCCCGTATGTCATCGTGTACCGTCTCCGCAGGGATGTTGCCGAAATCCTGAGAATCTGGCATGGCGGACAAGACTGGCGCTGAACAGCCGCGGCGCGCAAAGTGAACCGCAAGAGGCATTCGGTACCGGCGCCAGCGCCTGGCGTCATGAAATTCGCAACTCCATCCCAAGCGTTAGAATCAAACCAGCTAGGGCCTTTCGCTCGCAATCCTCATGCCCGTTGCCACATCCGTTGCGGAAGAAATCCAGGAGCTCAAGCGGGAGCGCAATGCGGTTCTGCTAGCGCACCACTACCAGGTATCTGAGATTCAGGAACTCGCCGACGCAGTCGGTGACAGTCTGGAGCTCGCGCGGATGGCAAAGCTGTTCGACGGCGATGTGATTGCCTTTTGCGGCGTGTGGTTCATGGCCGAGACGGCGAAGGCCCTGAATCCGGAAAAGGTCGTTATTGTGCCGGATCGCGCGGCGAGTTGCAGTTTAGTGGAAGGCTGTCCGGCCGAGCCGATCCGGGAATATAAACGGCGCAATCCGGATCACGTGATTGTCAGTTACATCAACACCTCGCTCGAAGTGAAGGCGGAGAGCGACATTATCTGCACTTCGCGAAATGCCGTTGCTGTCGTCAACTCCATTCCGCCGGAGAGGACCATTCTGTTTTTGCCGGATCGTAACTTGGGCAACTACGTGAAGGAAAAAACCGGCCGGCAGAACATGAAGATCTGGCAGGCGTCCTGCATCGTGCACCAGACATTTCCGGTCCGTCGCGTTCTCGCCGCTATGGCGGAGCATCCGGAGGCGGCGGTTGTGGCGCATCCGGAATGTCCGCAATCGATCCTGAATCTGACGACGTTCGTTGGGTCGACCTCAGCCATCATCGAGTACTGCGTGGCGAGCTCAGCGCGAGAATTCATCGTGATGACCGAAAGCGGTGTCAATCATTCTTTGACACGGCTTGCGCCAGAAAAAAAGTTTTACTATGTGGCGAACGAGAACTGCAACTGCAGTGAGTGCCCGTTCATGAAGCTCAACACGCTCGAGAAACTGCGCGATGCTCTGTTCGCGCTAGATCCGCGCGTCGAGCCGTCGCCGGAGTTGATGGAACGGGCGCGCGCGCCCATTGAACGCATGCTGGCCTTGCGCTAATGCCGGACAAACCAACCCTCGTCGACCGGTTCGGGCGGGTCCACGACAATCTGCGGATCAGCGTCACCGACCGTTGCAATATCCGGTGTTTCTATTGCATGCCCGACGGGTTGGTCCCTTTCGAGTCGCGCGAGAATTTGCTTTCCTTCGAAGAGATCGAACGTTTCGCACGCATCGCGGCTTCGCTCGGGATCTCGAAAGTGCGCATTACGGGCGGCGAGCCGCTCGTCCGGCGCGATCTACCCGTTCTGATTGAGAAATTAGTCCGCGTACCGGGTATCACGGATCTTGCCCTGACAACCAACGGTGTTCTGCTGAGCCGGCTCGCGCGATCTCTTTACGACGCGGGACTGCGCAGGCTCAACGTGCATCTCGATACGCTCGATCGCAAGAAGTTTGAGAGCATCACGCGCCGTGATGAACTCCCGCGCGTTCTCGAAGGACTGGAGACCGCTCGTTTGCTGGGATTCGATCCGATCAAAATCAACATGGTTGCAGTGAAGAATCTTCTCGAGCCAGATCTCGTTCCGATCGCATTGTTCTGCCGTGAAAACGGGTTTGAGCCTCGTTTCATCGAGTTCATGCCGCTCGACGGACAGCAACTTTGGGACGGGGCAAAAGTTCTATCCGCGGATGAAATCATCGATGTGCTATCGCGAGAGATCTCGCCGCTTGCCGCCATCCCTTCACTGGATCCGCATGCTCCCGCCACTTCATACCGCTATGCCGATGGCCGGGGACAGATCGGCATCATCGCGTCCGTCACACGCCCGTTCTGCGGGAACTGCAACCGGGTGCGGTTGACGTCCGATGGGAAGCTTCGCTATTGTCTTTTCGCACGCGAGGAAACGGATGTTCGTGATCTGCTGCGCGGCGGCGACGATTTCGAAGCAGCCCGCGCTCTGCGTCAAACCGTGTCAGCCAAGTGGTGGGGCCACGAAATCGGCAGCCCGCAGTACATCCCTCCGTCGCGAACGATGTATTCGATCGGCGGCTAAGAAATCCGTTATACTCACACGGGCGTCTGTTGTCGCGTGAACGAAACTGCGGGCGCACTCGTATCTATGCGAGGGTGAAACAGAGAAATGGCTGAGACTGCAACAATCGATCCGGCGGAGATCCACGTCCTGCTTGCCGAGAACGGCTATGATGTGACGGACACCGCGCCGAATGTTTTTTTGATTCGCCAGTTGGACAGCGGCATCACCGTTCAAGCAGTTCTGGAAGGCGAGGTGATGTTCTTCTCGCTCACGTGCCTGACCGTCGCCAAGGACAGAGTTACTCCGGACATTATGAGGCGGCTTCTAGCGGCGGACAACGGCATCTCCACGTCGCATTTCCAGCTTTATGACTTGGGGCAGAGCCAGACCGCAATCGCCCTAAGCAACTTCTGCAAGCTGCAGGAGCTGGGGCCGGATGACGAAGACGACATCCTGGCATGTGTGCATTTTCTGTTTGCGGATGTACTCGCGGCGCGAGATCTTCTTCGCGATCTTCAATAATTAAGAGAGACGACCTGGAGGACACTGTATGGGATTTTTAGCTGATCTCTTTGGACGGACCGGCCGAGTGGTCCGGGGACAGGCCAGCGACGCCGTTGGCGCGTACGAAGACGCGAACTTCGATTCCACTGTACGGCAAACGATCGCCGACATGAAAGATGAGCTGAACAACGTGGTTCGCGCGTCCGCCGTGGCGATGAGTAACTACAACCGGCTCGACGCCGAGTATCAGAAGTATGTGCGTCAGGCGGACGATTGGAAGGCGCGCGCGAACCAGGCCCTCGATGCGGGGAACGAGGATCTCGCCAAGAAGGCGCTGGCGAAAAAGGCGGAAGCCGATCGTCAGGTTGCTTCCATGCAAACCGCGATTCAGCAAGCACAGCAGGCAAGCGACAGTCTGAAGACGCAGGTCGGCGAACTCAAGCGAAAAATCGACGAGGGCGAGCGCACTGCGACCACGTTGGTTGCACGCAAGAACGCCGCTCAAGCGCAACGCAAAGTCGCCGAGGCGATGGCCGGAGTGGCAAAGAGTGACAACGCGTTCGCACAATTGAACCGCTTTGAGGAAAGTGTTTCGAAGGAAGAAGCGACGGCGAAGGCGTTCCAGCAGTTGGGCTCGGCGGGTAAGGACGATGACCTCGAGGCGCAGTTCGCGCAGTTAGGGGATCATTCGGTCGATTCGGAGCTCGAAGCGTTGAAGCGCGAACGTGCGCTGCCAAAACCAACAACCCCGAAGAGTCTTCCCGCGCCCGGCTCCCCGCAATAAACCCGTCATGCTGTTCAAGCACACTAACGGATCAACCCGCCACGTGGATCCGTCGCGTTTGGAAGACTTGGCCAATCTCAAGGTCACGGATGCGAAGCCCGGTGACACGCTTTCCATCGTCGGGGTGGGCGATCAGTTTTCCGATTTGGACTTTACGGTGGATCGCCGATCCATGGTCGAAGCCGGCGGAAGGCGGTGGACAGAAGTTAGCGGCATGTACCGCGATCGGCGCGTGTCCCTGGAGGTTCACAACGACGACCAAGTCACGGTACTAGGTTCTTTCGATGGCCGGCAATTGACACTCGATCAGATCGGGCTTTCGGAACAGGATCTTGCAGAGATCGATGAGCGGCAGAACCCGGCCGATAATTTCGAGTTCGACGGCAAGGTTTGGAATTACCGCTGGAGCCGCGAAGTCGGAACGTTCCGCGACAACGAGATGCAAGGCGCGGGAAACTATGCGTGGCAGTTCCAAGAGGAAGGCGGAGATCGCTTCCTCACGGTGCGCAAGGCGGAAGGGCAGCCGTTTATGGCTTACGTTTCGCAGAAGGTCAACGCGGGAGACATCACGGTTTACCGCGGGTAGGTAGTCATGAACAAGAATGCATTTCGTCTAATCGTCGTCCTGGTGGTGATTTTTCTGGTTTGGGTATTCATCGCCGGGAATCGTTTGCCATCCGATTTGAAAGCTCAAATTCAAGCTGGTCAAAAGCGATTGGAAGATGCCCGGCACAAGGTCGCCGATCAGCGCGCAAGCGTCGCCAAAGCCGCCGCGGCGGATCCTGATCTTTTCCGCGTGCGGAATTTTGATCAGTTGTGGCCGGTGCGTTTTGACGAAGCAACGACGGCTTTGAATGACGCTGGACGTGATGCGGATCAGTTAGAGAAGCTGCGTCGCAAGGACGACCGCGGCACAAAACGCGACGTGCAGAATTTGCTTGGGCGCGAACGTGACCGCACCGATGCGGCGCTACGTGGCGCGGAAAAAGTCGCAAGCGAGGCCCGCAAGCGAACGGACCTGAAGCGTGACTTCGGTCCCACACTGGAGCGTCTTGAAACCGCCGTGAAGCACGTGGAAACTGGCGATTACAGCGCGGTGACAGCGAAGGTCAAGAAAGCGCAGCAGGACTGGCCGCCGAAACGTGACGACTTGCAAGGGCGGCTCGATACGCTGCTTGCGCCGCAAACGCATGCCGCGGATTGGGAGCAAACACTCGAACAGGTGAAGGCAAAGCCTGCGTCCAGCTTAACCTCTGCCGATTATGCGAATGTGATCGAAATTCAGGAAAGCGTCGACGCTGGGTCAGCGTCGGAGCAGACTCGCTCCTTGAACGATCTTTCCCAGCAGCTTTACACGTCGTGGGACAACGTGCTGGTTGATCTCGACAAAGAACACGGCCAGTATCGCGAGCGCTTGAAGCACGTCGCTACAACGGTTCCAGCTCCTGGCGCGAAAGGCTCAACAACGTCCAGCGAAGACTGGAAAGAAGTGTCGAAGAGCGATTGGCAGATGGCCGAAAACAACATCGGGATGGCCATCGAGCACAAAGCGTTAGGAAAATATGACAGCGAAGCGGATCGCACGCCGGAGCCCGCTGAATTCTCCTACATGGCGTCTCCTGCAGAAGGGCGCAATCAGTATGGGTACTGGGAAAATCGCAACGGCTCCTCTGTTTGGACATGGCTTCCCGAATACCTGATCTTGCGAGACCTGCTGTCCAATCGGCACTACCAGCCAATTCCGAGCTACGATTGGGGCCGCTACTACGAAGCGCGCCGTTACGGCAAAACCTATTACGGCAATGATGGGGGCGCGCCGAAGTACGGATCACACGGGACCTTCACCGCGCAGCGTTATGGAAGCAGCCGGTATGTTCAATCAGGAGGCTTCTCCGGATCCAAATACGCTTCCGGCAGCGCGAGTTCATCTTCAGGCGCTAGCGGCTACGCAGGCTCTCGTTTTGGCGGTACTAACTCGCCGTCGGCGTCCTCTTCGGCAGGAAAGCGTTTCGGCTCATCATCAGCAGGAGCGAGCAGCGGAAAGAAGTTCGGATCGAGTTCGGGAATGAAGTTTGGCTCCAGCTCGCGATCCGCGGGACGGAGCTTCGGCGGCCGACGGCGATGATATTCTGATCGTACCGTGGATTTGAATCTCGATACTCTCAAGAGCTCGATCGCCGAGCATCTGGAGCGGTCTGAATTAGCCATCTTTCATCACGATCCCGGCGGACTTGACGCGAGTCGTGTGGTCACCTGGGACTCGGAAACATACCCGGATTTTCAAATGTTTCTGGACGTGGCAAAAAAGCTCGGCGTCCGCATGATCATGTTTGCAACGCGCGAGTTCGATGAGTCCGAAGTGTCGGATGCCGAGGAGGAGCTTGAAGAATCCGAGATGCCCCGGGAAGACCGGCGCGACTACGCAAAATCGCTCCAGAATTTCCGGGAACATGCGGGGTCAATCTGTTCGCTCGAGCTTGCTTTTCAGTATGAGTCTCACTTCTACCTGTACGAAGCACGAACGGATTGGTATGAAGAGTTCGTCGGTGTTGCGGAAGAGGTGCTGGCTTATTCAGCTAGTTTTGAAGACGACTCGGATAACGACAACATAGGCGGATTCTATTCCAAAAACTGAGCCGCCGCCGCGCGCCCGGTTGAAACGCTGGATTCAGACAAAGGCCGACTCTGCAATTGTCGAGTTGCTCACCCGGACAACGGGGATTCCCACGCCTGTTGCGCACGTGCTTGCTTTGCGTGGTGTTGCCGACGTAACCGCCGCAGAACGTTTTCTTCATCCACGCCTCGCTGATCTGCATAATCCGCTGCTCCTGCGCGATATGGACGTTGCGGTGGATCGGCTGCTTGCAGCGATTCGCTCGAGAACGCCCATCGAGATTCACGGCGATTACGATGTGGACGGTACGACTTCAACGATCATTCTCAAGACGGCAATCGAAATGGCGGGTGGCGTGGCCGGTTTTTGGATTCCGCATCGGATCAACGATGGTTATGGGCTGAGAGACGGCGCGATGGAGGCGGCCGCGGCCAAGGGCGTGAAATTGGTCGTGAGCGTAGACACTGGGATCCGCGCAAAGGCGGCGGTGGAACATGCGCGTTCGCTGGGTTTAGATGTGATCGTGACAGACCACCACTTGCCGGAAGCAGAGCTGCCGCGCGCGGCTGCCGTAGTGAATCCCAAGCGGCCGGATTGCTTTTACCCTGAGAAGAATCTATGTGGCGCGGGCGTCGCCTTTAAGCTGGCGCAAGCGCTGCTCGGCCGGCTTGGGTGGCCACAGGAGAAGCTCGACCGAGTGCTCGCTTCACTGCTCAAGCTGGTGGCGATCGCGACGGTGGCGGATGTAGTTCCACTCACCGGGGAGAACCGGCTGATTGTCGCGCACGGCCTCCGCGGGCTGGCGAACGTGCGGAACCCTGGTTTGC
Organism: Amazona versicolor; assembly: GCA_034782995.1. NCBI lineage: Eukaryota > Metazoa > Chordata > Aves > Psittaciformes > Psittacidae > Amazona > Amazona versicolor. The sequence goes on along the minus strand of JAVHMZ010082083.1, from coordinate 3,278 downwards.
GCGCGCTGCTCGATGTATCCGGCGTTGCGTCGGGCCGGGCGCCCACAGCCAGTCAGATCGGATTCCGCGTTGCGCCGCGCATCAACGCGGCTGGACGAATGGCAAGTGCCGCCGAAGTCATCGAGCTCTTCCTTACCTCGGACGCCTCACGCGCTCGCGACATTGCGGAACGCTTGAGCGCGTTGAATAGCGAACGGCAGGATGAGGAGAGCCGCATTCTCGAACTGATTCTCGAGGAGTGCGAAGGAAGCGAAATCGATATCACATCCCCGGCGCTTGTGTTTGCGGGTGAAAACTGGCACCGTGGCGTTCTGGGGATTGTCGCAAGCCGGCTGGTCGAACGATTCACCCGGCCCTGCTTCGTGCTCGGAATGCAGAACGGAGAAGCGGCTGGTTCGGGGCGAAGCATTCCGGCGTTTCATCTACTCGAAGGGCTCGAGTCCATGCGAACCCTGTTCATCAAGTTCGGCGGGCACAGGCAGGCTGCGGGCGCAACGCTTCCTTCCGACAACATTCTCGAGTTCCGTCGCATGCTGGCAGACTACGCGGGAAGCGTTTTGAACCCGGAAGATTTTGAGCCGACACAGCACATCGATTCACCACTGCGGCTCCCGGAAATCGGTGATGCGCTCTGGGCGGCGCTTCAAAAACTCGAGCCGTTTGGGATGGGCAATCCCACACCGGTGTTCGCGGCGTCCGATGTGGAAGTGATGAACGAGCCGACGGTCATAAAAGAGAAGCATGTCCGGTTCTGCGCGGGACAAGATGGCCGTATTCTTCCGCTCACGGCGTTCCGGGCGATTGACCGGATTGAAGAACTGCGTCGCGGCTCCCGAATCGACGTGGCTTTCCGAATCGAGAGTGATGATTACTGGGGCGGATGGTCTGCTAAGATTTGCGACTTCCGCCCTTGCGTCAATTAGTGCGATGCGCTCGACGCGCTGGCCTGAGCGCTTTCCTTCTTCAACCCTTTTTGGACACGCAGCATGACCGGCTCGGACAAGAACGAGTTCTGCTGCATTGATCGCGTTTCCACATCGCCCGAAATGTAGATCGGCTGCGAGATGGGCTGGGCGTCGGGAAGCGCCTCGAGCGTAAAGGAGCGCTTGGTTTCACTCTCATTCACCAAGACGCCGTTCAGCCCGATGTCAATGACGCGAACGCTTGGCGGAAGATTCCGGACGTTGAGCGGAACGCGCCCGCCAAAACCGTTATTCCGGGAAACGGAGACCTCCAGCGTTGCGCGGCCGCCGGGCTCGAGAGCGACTTCGTGCGTCTGTGCTGTCACGTCCACATCGGCTCGGGGCATGAGAGCAATTAACTTGATTCGATCTTCGGCATTGGCTTCGCGTCCTTTGTTATCGACGACCTTCAAGGGAACAGCGGCCGGAAGACTCGCGTTTGCGTCGGCGCTCAAGATCAAGATGGTTGATTTCTGACCGGGCGCGATGACACCCGTGGTGGCGTGCAGGCCAGCGGGCAAGTCTTTGACCGAAACTGGGATTTCTTCGGCGAAATCGTCAAGCCGCAGAGCGGTCACGGTGATCGGAATCCGGCCGCCCGCAGGAATGTTTGGATCGCGAGGCATCACGCTCAACCGAAAGTCGGGCCTCGGCTCACGCATAGTCAGGCGGTAGGCATACTCCGGACCTATCAAGCCACGCACATCACGAATTCGAACGATGTAATCGCCATCCGCCGGCGCGGTAAATCGCAGCCGCGAGTCTTTTTCGTAGCCAGGGCCCCCATCGTCATTGCGATAGGTTAGATGGACCACGGGAAGTCCGTTGCTCGCGAACTTGGTTCCCGGGGGATGCAGTTGAACCTTATATGCGGGCGAATCCAACGCGTGCGCTTCCGGCGTGGTATCCAGAAAGCTGACCCTCTGGCCATTGAAATTAGCCATAAGGGCGTCATCGTCCGGTCCCCTGGGCATCGCATCCACTTGCACAATCTCGCCGCCGATCATCATGTAGTCGCCGACTTGGATTCCTTCAATCGAGTCGAGACGAATGCCCTGATCAGTGGAACCGTGGTCGCGGAGCGCTGTGGACGTCTGGTGAACAGCGCGAATCGTGGCGCGCTCGATCGGCTGACCTTTCGCGTCAAGGACTTCGAGTTGCGAATCGAGTGGAGATCCTAAGCGGGACGCGTTCACTTCAAAGGTGAGTTTCTGCCCTTTGCGTGCATGAAAGCGGAAATCGTGGTGCGCCTCGCGCAAGACGCCGTTTACGGTTACAGGCACGGTCACGGGTTGCGCTTCCGCTGCATTCTTGGCGAGCATCTCCGGTTCTTTTCCGACCGCTAGACGAAGCTTTGTAAAAGCGGGGCCTTTGGCGCCCTGTGGCCGGAACCACATCACGTCGTATTCGCCCTCGTTCGGTTCGCCTTTGACGGACGTGTCTCCCTTGGCGAGATTGAAGCCGGCAATCTTCAGCGACGCGGTCTTACCTTCCTGTACTCCGAGCGGGAAAGAAGTGAGGACCACCGGGAACGACCCCATTAGAACGCGGTAAAAGTGTTTCGTGCTCCCGGCGTTTTCATAATCCGCAATCTTGACGTAGTAAGTGCCGGCTTTCTCGAATGTGTGAGCGAAGCTGTTGATCCGGCGCGAGCCATCTTCGGCCCATTCGTGAAGCTCGTTTGCATTCTCGTCACAAATCGTGATGACGGGCTGGAGCGAAGAGCCGAGCGGACGCGCAATGCTTTCGAAGACGATCTGCTCGCCGGCGCGAACGTTGATTTTGTAGTAGTCGAGGTCGCCAGGCTTCGAAATTGCTCCAACGAGAATCGTCGGTAGGAATGTTTCTGTAGCAGTTTCGATTGTGTCGTTCGGTTCGCGATCCGGGTTTTCGCCGTAGAACGGTTCGACGGAAAGCGTGCCCTGCGGACTCAGACCGAGCGGGGTCAGCACACGGAAGTTGACCAGTCCAATGACAGCATCGGCGGGGACATCGACATCAGCGGTGATCTCGTTACGAACAGGGACCGGTCCGAAGTCAATACTGAGGGGCGTGCCGTTGGCGCCGAGGCGCACGTCATCCTGATCAGGCAACTCTTTAATGCGCTTGATCGTGGCGTGAATGCCAGGCTCGCTGAAATAGATCGCAGAAGCGCGCGCGAGGTTATATCCAACGATGGAAAGCTCGACGGTCGCGCCGCGTGCCATACCTAAAGGGGAAACTTCACGCAGCGTCGGCGGCGTGATCCGCGTTCCGCTTGGTGAGTCGACGTCAGCGGCGGCGGACGTGGTAAACGCCGCGAGCAGCGCGAAAGTG
>JAVHMZ010082082.1:0-28106 GCA_034782995.1 Amazona versicolor | reverse complement strand
TCGAACTGGAGGATGATTCAGGGTTTTGAGTGCGCCAAAAGGTAGAGCGTTAACGCGCTAGGCTAATGGAACGACGACCGGACGGATTGGGTGGCGGGGGCGGTGGTTCTTCGACGACGACTTTCTTCGGTTTGGCGTCCAAGCGTGCTGCGATGAGCTTCTGGCGAATCTTGTCGCCTTTGGGCGTGCCCGGCTCGCCGCCGGCATTGCGCACATCCTGTTCAGCAATCTCCTGGGCCGCAGGAAGATACTTTTGCAGGTAGTTCTTAATGCGATCAAGCACGATCCGCTGGCTGGAACGGGCTAGCAGAAAGAGTAAAACCTCGCCCGGAACGTTGCAGAGCATAGCGTACAAGGCCGAAGGACGGGTGAGTTTAGCAGCCGACAACTCTTTCTCGACTTTCGTGGCGCGGCTCTCCAGGCGAGAGGCAGCCTCGGTAAGTTCTTTGGGTAGCCCGATGGAGTTTACCAGCGTAGAACGCTCTCTTGGGGTCAGCTTTTCCAAGAAAAGAAAAAAGAAAAGCGAAGAAGCGTTGGGCTTGTTGTCGGTGCCATAGGGAACGGAAAGACGCGCTTTATGGAGGCGCGCGAATCCAGGCAAGTTGAGCTTCGGGCCGGAAAGCGCGGGCGAGAGCAGTTGAAGCAGGTGCTCGTCTTCAAGTGCTTTGAGAATGTCTCCGGCGAGCGGCTCTACGGCAATTTGGCGAAGCTCGTGGGACCAGGCGGCCGGCGAAATCTTGCTTTCGAGTTTGGCTTCACGCACATTCCGGTATTGGTTCATAGTGCGTTCATCAATCGTGAAGCCGAGCCTGGTCCGGAGGCGAATCATCCGCAGAATGCGGGCCGGATCATCGTAAAGGGTGTAGTTGCTGACGGCGCGTAATTCTTTGCGGGCGAGGTCGCCGAGTCCATTGGTGGGATCGAGCAGTAGGCCGCGCGACGCCTTCCCGAGTGAAAGGGCAATAGCGTTGATGGTGAAATCACGGCCGCGCAGATCTTCATGGATGGTCGCAGGTTGTACCTGGGGCTTAGCGCCCGGCTTGCCGTATCTTTCCTGCCGGGCGAGACCGATACTGCCAGTGACGTTTCCGGCAAAGCGTAGTTCGATTGATTTCCGGACGTCATCGACCTCCAGAACCTCTGCGCCGAGGCTTTGAGCGAGAGTGCGAAACTGCTTGAGGCTTCCCCCTTCAACAGTAAAATCGAGATCGCGGATAGGAAAACCGCCCATCATATCCCGCATTGCGCCGCCGGTGAGAAAGAGATTGAGATGTTCCCTTTCAGCCGCGTCGCGTACTCCTGATAGAGCCTTGCTCTGCTCACCGTTCAGATGGCTATCGAGCATGAACATGTAATCGCTCATACCGTCCGCTTTGCTCCTGTGGAGGCCTGCTGCTTGGGGGTTCGCCGGGCGCGAGGATGGTGCTGATCGACGACACGCCGAAGCCGCGACCGGCTCACGTGCGTATAAATTTCCGTGGTGCCGATATCGGCGTGACCCAACATTGCTTGTAAACTGCGTAGGTCCGCGCCGCCCTCGAGCATATGAGTCGCAAAGGTGTGCCGGAGGACGTGCGGGCTGAGAGAGCGGAAAATGCCGGCCTCTTTGCCGTGTTGGCGCAGCAAGTTCCAGAAGCACTGACGAGTCATAGGACCTCCGCGCCCGGTAACGAAGAGATAGGGGCTGACTCGACGCTTCAAGATCTGGGGGCGGGACTGGTCGCGATACTGTTCGATCGAACGGACCGCCTCACGGCCGATTGGCACGATTCTTTGTTTGTTGCCTTTCCCAATGACGCGCACGGTTCCAGCAGCAAGGTCGAGGTCCGCAATCCGCACCTTGATGAGCTCGCTGACGCGCAATCCAGCGGCATAGAGGAGTTCAAGCATGGCGCGGTCCCGAGCGCCGAGAGCCGAGTCGAGCGCTGGGCTGTCGAGCAGGTCGCTCACCGACTTCCCGTCCAGATATTTGGGCAGTGAAGTCCCGGACCGAGGCGTGGAGAGGAGTTCGGTCGGGTCTGCTGAGAGAGCCCCTTCTTCACATAGAAAGCCGAAGAAGCCGCGCAGTGTCGTGAGGTGGCGGGCGATGGAACGTAAGGAGACACCGCGGTTCCGAAGCGAGTCAAGGTAGAAACGCAAATGGTCGATCGTAACGGACGGCAGTTCGGAGTTTCCGAGAAATTGTTGAAAACACAATAGATCCTGCCGGTAAGCCGTCAAGCTATTAACGGCCAAACCTTTCTCAGTCCGGCAGAAATGAAGGTAAGACTGCATCCGAGACTCAACTGTTGCCTGCCCCGCCATGAAAGCCAATGATACAATACCCGCGAAATTGTTTGAAACAATCCAGCTGTAATTTTCCCAGTGCCGTCCAGCAGCGCTAAGCGAATCGTGCTTTACCAGTGGGAACGTCAACCGGCGGAAGGGTTTGTCAACCCGGCGGCCTACCTGTTGAGTGACCGGCTGGAGTGGATGACGCTGGATGGCAAAGTGCAATCAGCGGCCTTCGAGCAGTGCAAAGCGCTTTGTTTCTCCTCAGAGGGCGGCGCGGCGGATCTTTTCTCGCAAGACAATCTCTTTGAACGCAGGCCGAAAGTGCCTGGTCTCTGGACACGCTTTACGTTCAGAGACGGTGAACAGCTGGACGGGATTCTCTCCCACAACCTACTGGAGTGGCCGAACGCGGGTTACTTGATTTCGCCGCCCAAGGCGCGCGCTTCGCGTCAGCGAGTGTTCATACCAAAGGTGGCCCTAACGGGAACGGAATTGCGGGGAGTGGTGGGCAGTCCGGTGCGGAGCAGGGATGGCAAGAGGCCGCAAAAGGCAGAGGCGACCCCACAGATCTTTATGTTTGACCTGTAGCTTTGAGAGTCGCCGAGTCGTGGCGGGTACCAAGCGAACAGCTTCCGATTATCTGCCAGTGGGTCTGGTCGTTATCGCGCGGCCGCCACAAACAGGACACTTCACTGATAAGGAGCCGCTGACTAGCCGGCATGAGTTGCCAGGCTTTGCTGGCGTTCTCACGGGTTTGTACCAGTAGTTCACGAGGAATGGGCCCGGCCAGAGTCAGGTGCGGATGAAAACTGAAAAGCTCGTCATCCAAAAGATCACCCTCGTTGAGCATCTCGTGAAGTTGCCGTAATTGCGTGCTACCACTGGCAACGTCGATATAGACGTAGTCCGTTTCAGCAAATAACGAGATACCCGAGAGCGTAATCTCAAAGGCGGCTAGTTGCGCTAGGCGGAAGCCCACACCCTGACAGAGCGGACCCGGAGGCAGGCTAGAAAGTCTCGGCGGTAAGACCGTTATATGCGCAGGGGCCAGTTTATCTCCGGGCAACGTTTCGCGTAGATTTTGAACCGCAGACCGGAGCGGATCAGGGACGTAATACACCATGGCGAACCAGCCCCAGGTGGGGTTTTCGGCTGTTTCCATCTGTGTTGAAGCGGCTAGCCGGCTGATGTCTCGAGCGGTTCAACAGGAAGAGCTGTCGCCGGCTTAGGGTCGGGGAATTGCCACTGGGCCGGTTCTAAGCCGACGTATTTGGTAATCCAAAGCTGGGAAGGCGATTCCGTGCCTATGCCGTCAGTAGGTAGCGCCTCAAGCAAGTCGCCCGGACGAAGTGGCCGGCCTTCGCTCAACGCGAGCTGCCAAGCGGCGTAGGGGTTAGCTCCCTCAATCTCCTCGACCAGCTCGTAATCTCTGGGCTTCACGTAGGCAAGCCCACCAGTGTGCGGGCCCCATCGAAAAGTCTCTCCCGCGGCCTGTTTGATGCGGTGCACACGATAAAGCGGCATCAGGAAACAGTCTAACCTGGAGCCCGTATCGGGATCTATCAATGGCAAGCGAACGACAGTCTGTCAAAATGTTTGACGGACGGCGGTCCGTCTATCAAACCAAGCAGATCGATGAGGAAACTATGGTGGTTACTGCTTCTACCCGCAGCATTAATTCTATGGTGGATTTTGGGCCACGGCGAATCTGCGGTCACAGCACACTTCAGTCCTGTTCAACGTACGACGTTGCAGAGCATCGTTCCCACTAACGGAAAAGTAGAGCCAGTTGAGTGGGCGGCAGCACGCGCCGAAGTGGCCGGAATTGTGCGTAGCGTGCTGGTTCAACGAGGGCAGCAGGTTGAGGCAGGGCAAACGCTCGTTACGCTCGATACATCGGCGGCGCGGGCTGATTTGGCGGGCGCACTGGCGCGTAAAGAGGAATCGCAGGCCGAGGTGAACACGCTTGGGCAGGGCGGAAAGGCAGCAACAGTTGCCAGTCTCAATGACCAGATACAGAGTGCGAAGACTACGGTGGCGGTAGCGCGCCGAATTTACGATTCAGATCAGCGTCTGTTAGAGCGACAGGCAGTGACGAAAATTCAGGTCCAGAACGATGCAGATACATTGAAGCGGGCGCAGGACAATTTGACGGCGCTCGAAAATCAGCGGCGGACTGCGGTGACGGCGACGGACCGGCAAGTAGCGAATGCAAAACTGCATGACTCGGATGCTGCGGTGGCGCTGGCACAACGTCGCGTGGCGCTTGGGATAGTGAAAGCGCCAATGGCGGGAACGGTTTACACCTTTGACCTAAAGGTCGGAGCTTATCTGGAGATTGGCGCGCTGGTGGCGCAGATCGGCAACCTGGACCAGGTGAAGGTCGCAGTTTTTGTAGATGAGCCCGATCTGGGGCGAGTTGGATTGAACATGCCGGTGAAGATCACTTCTGACTCGCGACCGGGAGAACAGTGGTGGGGTCACGTGATCAAGCTTCCGACCGAGGTCGTTAGCCTGCAATCGAGAACGGTTGGCGAAGTCAGCACGATCATCGACAATCCTAATCACGATTTAATCCCAGGGATCACGGTGTACGCGACGATCATTTCCAAGGTGGTTCACGAGGCGCTGGTGATTCCGAAAGCGGCCTTGCGGGGGCCGAGCACGCAGCACGGCGTTTTTAAATTGCAGGGCAACTCGGCTGTTTGGACAAAGGTTCAAACAGGTATCAGTGACATCAACAGCGTGCAGATCACGTCGGGATTGCAGGTGGGCGATAAAGTTCTTGACCGGGTGGTCGATCCGAGCGACGCGGAGGTCAAGAACGGGATGCGCGTGAAACCGGTCTATTGAGGAGACGCGCGAGATGGCCGCGATGGTGTGTTTGGCTGCCGTCGTGTGTTTACGCGGTGCTTTATTGCTGTGCGCTTCCTCTCTGGGAAGGATTCGATGAGCCGTTTCATTACGGCTACGTCGAAACCTTTTTGCTGCATCACGAGCTGCCGGTGCTGGGGCAGACGATGGTTTCGCTGGAGATAAGCCGCTCGCTGCATTGCGTTCCGCTGAGCCGGTTTCTGAGTGCGCCGGTAGGCGGCGTGTCGTTCGAAGATTGGACGAAACTGCCGGAGGCGGAGCGGCTCGCTCTCGCGAAAGCTTTGGGTGCGATTGAGGCGAGCGGTCGCGAACAGGTCAGCGGGCTGCTGAACTATGAGGCACAGCAAGCTCCGCTGACATACCTGTTGCTTACCCCGATCGACTATGTACTCGGGCCGGTTCAGCTGCGCACGAGAATACTCTTGTTGCGGTTGGGGCTCGCCTTAGCTGCTGCTGCGGCGATGTACTGGGGGCTGGACCGGCTGGCTGGGCTCATTGAGCTTGAGGAGCCGTGGCGGGCGGCGGCGATCTTCTTCGCTTTGCAGACACAGATGTTGTGGGCTTCGGTGGCGCACGTCGGCAACGATGCCCTGGCTGTGCCGCTGACGCTATGGTTTGTGGTGTGGGTCGGGCGGGTGCAGGGGCAGACATCGAGGAAATCTGTTTTTTGGTTAGGCGCTGTGTTGTGCGCAGGTCTTTTGACCAAGGCGTACTTTTTGAGCCTAGCCCCTTTGTTTGTCGCGCTGTTGGTGAGCGAGGTTCTGCGGCGGAGACTTACGTGGAAAGACGCGGTGCTGACAAGCGGTTTGCTACTGCCCTCGGTTCCCTGGTACGTGCGCAATATACAGCTCTATGGATCGCTGGCGGGCACACAGCAAGCGGCTAAGGGGATCGGGTTGACGCAGGCATTGGCGGCGATTCCGCACATACCGTGGATTAGCAGCATCAGGCAATATGCGAATGCGTCACTGTGGACCGGCAACTGGTCGTTCCTGTCGTTTTCGCGGATCACGATCGACTGCGAATTATTGCTGCTGGCGGCGGGATTGATCGCGGTTGTGATGGCTTGGCGGAGGCAGTCGCACGCGACCTGGTGGACGCTAGCGGCCGGTTTGCTGTTCGCATGCGGGCTGGCTTATCAGACATGCGTGACGTGGGTGGAGAGCCATGGGCAAGCGCTTTATCCAGAGCCTTGGTATGCGCAGGGAATTTTGGCAGCTTTAGTGGTGTTCTGTTTTGCGGGTTTGCGTTCGGCTGCGCTGTGGGGACGGGGAGTTGCAGCGACTCTGACGGTATTGGCGAGCTGGGTGGCGGTCGCGACGTGGGCGGCGAAACTTATGCCGTTTTATGGTGCGGGTATCACGCGCGCGAACTTGCGTTCGCTGTGGGAGTGGTGGACAAATCACCCAGCGCAAGACTTGCAAGGAGTAATGGCGGCGCCGATTGCAGTAGTGCTCACGCTGCTCGGCTTGTATTTATTGGTGTCGCTTGGCGCCGCTGCTGGATTGTGCCACCAGCTTCTCTCGCGTGCGCCGCGAAACTCTACTCCGCAAGTCTGACTAACGGCTCGCCAAGCACGGCCGCTGCATCGGCTTCGGTGAACTCCTGAGTTTTAGCGGAGTGATTCATCGAGCAGAACTTTGGTCCACACATGGAGCAGAATGCAGCCTCTTTGAAGCCTTCTTCAGGAAGCGTTTCGTCGTGATACGCCTGCGCGGTCTCGGGATCGAGGCTCAGCTCAAACTGGCGTTTCCAATCGAAGCTGAAACGCGCACGGGATAGTTCGTCATCTCGATCGCGTGCGCCAGGTCGGTGGCGCGCCACGTCCGCGGCATGCGCGGCGATCTTATAAGCGATAATGCCTTGCTTCACATCGTCGCGGTTTGGGAGCCCTAAGTGCTCCTTGGGCGTGACGTAGCAGAGCATCGAAGCGCCATGCCAGCCGATCATCGCTGCACCAATGGCTGACGTAATGTGGTCGTAGCCGGGCGCTATGTCGGTTACGAGAGGCCCAAGCGTGTAGAAGGGCGCTTCGTAGCACATCTGGCGCTCCTTCTCGACCTGCAGGGCGATCTGGTCGAGCGGAATGTGTCCCGGTCCTTCGATCATCACCTGGACGTCATAGGCCCAGGCTTTCTGCGTCAACTCACCAAGCGTTTTGAGCTCTGCAAATTGGGCCGCGTCGCTGGCGTCGGCAAGACAACCCGGCCGCAGGCCGTCGCCAAGCGAAAAACTCACATCGTGTTTTTGGAAGATCTTGCAGATGTCGTCGAAGTGCTCGTACAGGAAGTTTTGTTTGTGCTTCTTCACCATCCATTCCGCGAGAATCGCCCCGCCGCGGCTGACGATGCCGGTAATGCGTTTCGAAGTTAGCGGAACGTACTGCACCAGAACGCCGGCGTGTATGGTCATGTAGTCGACGCCCTGCTCGGCCTGTTCCTCGATGACTTCGAGCATGACGTCGATGTTCAAATCTTCGACGCGGCGCACGCGATTGAGGGCTTCGTAAATCGGAACCGTGCCGATGGGAACGGGAGACGAATCGATAACGGCCTGTCGTATGCGTGGAATATCGCCGCCGGTGGAGAGATCCATCACGGTGTCGGCGCCGAATCTGACGGCGTAATTGAGTTTTTCGAGCTCGTCGTCGATGTTAGACGTGGTGGCGGAGTTTCCGATGTTGGCGTTGATCTTGCATTTGCTTGCGATGCCTATGCACATCGGTTCGAGCCCGGAGTGATGAATGTTGGCGGGAATAATCAGCCGGCCGCGCGCGATTTCGTCGCGGATCAGCTCGCTGCCGAGCTGCTCTTTTTGCGCGACATACTCCATCTCACGCGTTACCACGCCCTGACGAGCGTAGTGGAGCTGGGTGCGTACGGCATCCTTGAGGCGAGGAGTGACCCACTCGGTTCGATTCATGTTCCGATTATAAGGGCGATGACAGTTCAGGCGTGTCGGCAGATCTACCGGGCGAAGCGAGACACAGCGCGGCGGCTGGAGCTAGATCGGGTAAGTAGCTGAGCGAAGATGTAGCCAATGGACGATCGCGCCTATCGCACGCTTCCGAGCCGTCACATGCGCGTGTCAGCCCTTCTGCTCCTGTTGTTGACTCTTGATGCGCAGTTGGGTCTCGGCCGGGTGGAACTTGCGGCGTGCAAAAACAATCTTTCGCCAGAGCAGCAAGTTCAACTGGGCCAGAAAGCCGCCCAGCAGGTTTATAAACAGATGCCGGTGCTGCCGGATTCAAATCCTGTTTCGCAGTACATCCAGAGGCTGGGAGCCAATCTGGTGCAGCAGGCGCCGGGGTATAAGTGGCCCTATAACTTTCATGTGGCAAATGTGGCCGACATAAATGCGTTTGCATTGCCCGGCGGAACGGTATTCGTCAATCTTGGAACCATACAGGCGGCCTCGAACGAGTCGCAGTTAGCGGGCGTGATGGCGCACGAGATTTCACACGTGGTGTTGCAGCATTCAGTGTGTAATGCAGTGAAGCAACAGAAAGTTGGATTGATTGCGGGGCTGGGACAAGTAGCCGCGGGCGTGCTGTTGGGCGGTGCGGCGGGCAGTCTGGCGTCGCAGGGCATCGGCATGACGGCTGGATTAGGCTTCCTCAAGATGTCGCGCGGGGCGGAGAAAGAAGCTGACCTAATGGGCGTAGGAATGCTGTACGATGCGGGCTACGATCCTAACGGTCTGCCACAGTTTTTCCAGACCTTGCAGATGAACAGCGGAGAAGGCGGCGCGCAGTTTTTGAGCGATCATCCGAATCCGGGAAATCGTGCAGAGTACGCGAATCAGGAGATCGTAAGCTTCGTTCGCAAGCCGAACTATATTACGAACACTCGGGAGTTTGACCGCATTCACGCGCTCGTGAAGCAGATGCATGCCTACACGGCGCAGGAAGTGGCGTCAGGCGTGTGGCGAAGCCAGTATCCGAACTAAAGAGCGCCGCGGCTCAAGGTAACGGTTTACCGGTGGCGCAGGCCTGGTAATAGTCAACTGACGTATAAGCGGAAGCGCAATGCATGGCGCGGAATGTTTGCTCCGTAATGACAGCACCTTTATGTTGCACGGAGTACTCGGCCATCCATCGGTCGTGATCACTGCCGGGAGGGCCAACGCGATTCCAGAGGCGACGGTATGCGGCCGCGTCAACACGACGGAAGCCCCAGGCGTGGTCGAACTGATACTCAAGTTGCCATGTCGCGTTCGCATCGCGCTGCGAGAGATCGAGGAAGTAAGTGGACTCGCTCGTGATCGCGCCTTTGGCGTCGAGATCGACGATCCGGAATGCCGGATTCTGGTTGTAGACAGGGGAGAGAGCCGGCTCGATGCCAACCCAGAACTTGTCCCGCTGGCCTATTAAACGGAAATCGTCGTCGTGTGTGTGCCCTGCGAAATTCAGCTGGACCGATTTGCGGTAGCGCTCGAGGAGAGCCTCGAAACGTTCGGTGTAGGAAGGATTCCAAAAAAGGATCGGCGGACCTTGCGGACGGCGCGCGGTAGCGAAACCATCAATGCCCGGCGGCATGTGGTAAACCAGCCAGACTTTTTCGTGGTCGCGTTTGGCCGCGACGAGACCCTGCTCGAGCCAGGCGAGCAACTGGTTGCCCACATCGCCTGAGTCGCTTCCACAGCGGTTTGAATACTTAGGCGAGAAGAAATTGGTGTTGAGTGAAAGAACGCGGTGATTTTTGACAGTTGGGTTCGGGGCGCTGAAGCTGCCAAGCTCGTTCCAGTCTTTCCGAAAGGAAGCGTCATCAGAGATGCCAGCCAGCTTTGCAACGAGGCCTGTGGTGTCGTGTAGGAACGGACCTTCGGGTTCGAGCATATAGTCGCCACACACGTCGTCGTTATTACCAAGTGCAAGGAGAACGTGGCCGTCTGGGACCACGCTTTGCAGTTGCGTGCTCACGAAGGCATACGTTTTTGCGATGAACTGGCGATAAGCGGCATCGCTGTGATCGGTGGCGGTGCGGGCGAACGATTCGTGGAAGTGGTGAGCGAGCAAATCTCCCGTCACGATTGCAAAGGCGGGCTTAGGCAGAGTGCGGCGGATGGCGTGCAGCGCAGACGACAGAAGCGGCCAATTGGTGTCATGGCCAAAAGGAGCGAACGAACGATCGCTCGCGGAGTTAAGTATATTCGGCCAAGCTTCAATCGGGGATGCGGCGAGTTTGTCAACCAGCGCGGGGTCAGCAAATGGGTCGAAGTGAAGGTCTGAGAGCCAGAGCAGCTTGGATGCAGGTTCAGCCTGAACGGGTCGCGAATAAGGGAACACCAGCAGAAGGGCGACGAAAAGGCGCGGGAACATGGGCGTGATTTTCACAATAACTTCATGGCCGGGTTGAAGTCTCACTCTGACACCGGGTTCCCGGCCCTGCACCCTATGTAGTACACTACTGGTATGCTCGAGGTCCGGTCACTTACCAAGCGATACAGCTCGATTGCGGCGGTCGATAACGTCAGTTTCAGCATCGAAGCGGGGCAAGTGCTTGGCTATCTTGGTCCAAACGGATCGGGCAAGAGCACAACGGTAAAGATCATCACGGGGCTGCTTACTCCTACGACGGGAACCGTGCTTTTCAAAGGCGAGGAAATCCAGGCGGATTTGACGGGCTACAAGCGCGTCATCGGATATGTTCCGGAGGAGGCAAATCTCTATCCGTTTTTGTCCGGCTTCGAATATCTAGAACTGGTCGGACGATTGCGTGATCTTCCGCGCAAAACTTGTGAACGACGAATCGCATCATTACTGCAACTCTTCTCGCTTTACCCGAGCCGTCATTCTGCTATGTCGACGTACTCGAAAGGCATGCGGCAGAGGATTCTTATCATCGCCGCCCTGCTGCACAATCCAATGCTGGTGATTTTCGATGAGCCCCTTTCGGGGCTCGATGTGACATCGGCGCTCATATTCCGCAACATGACAACGGCATTACAGCGCGAGGGCAAAGCAATCTTTTACTGTTCGCATGTTCTGGAAGTGGTGGAGAAGGTCTGTTCTCACATCACGATTTTGCAGAGAGGCAAGCAGGTGGCGTACGGAAGCATCGACGAACTGAGGCGCTTTCAGGCGATGCCGTCTCTCGAGGCAGCCTTCTCAAACCTGGTAGGAGAGATTGATGTAGAAAAGTCTGCAGAAGCGATCGTTGACGCGCTGGTGAGCAGATGAGGCGCAAAAGATTTCAGGGGCCTTTCGCCACACTGGTGGGACATTGCGTCCGGCGTCTTTTTGCCAGTGAAGAAGAGCAGGGAAGCAGCGCGCTTGGGTTCGGAGTCGGCTCAGTGCTGGCGCTGCTCGCATCGCCAGGAGCATTTGCTTCTATTTTTCTGATGGGGAAATACTCGACGCTGGTCGAGTGGATGCGTGGGCGGCATATAGACGCGATCAGCCGTTCGCCATCGGACGAGCATTTCTTCATCGTGCTGTCGATGATTGTCACCGGACTGGTGATGGTCTCACGGTGGAACCGGCTCTTTCCGGGCAAGCGAGATTTTGACAATCTCGCGCCGCTGCCGATGCCGGTGCGCGACATTTTTCTCGCGAACTTTGTTGCCTTACTGGGATTGGCATTTCTCTTCGGCGTGGATGTGAATGCCGTTTCATCGGTGCTATTCCCGATGTTCGTGACGATGAGCTATGGAACGGCAGCGGCATTTTTCCACGTTGCGTCGAGTCACGCGACCGCAGTGTTAGGGGCGAGCCTGTTCAGCTTCTTTGCGGTGTTCGCGTTGGTAGGCATTCTTATGCTGGTCACACCTCGCAGATTGTTTCGCCAGGTGTCGTTGGCCGTGCGGATCGCCTTGACGGTGCTCCTGCTGGCGGAGTTTTCTTCCAATATTCTGCTGCAGCTTTTCGCCGGACGCCTGCAAGGGGAAGCCGGGCAATTCATGAGGTGGGTACCTTCTTACTGGTTTTTAGGCGTGTACGAACGAATGGTGGGGCTGGCCAAACCCGCGATGACGCAACTCAGTGCTATAGCAGGTTGGGCGCTCGTGATTGCCGTTGCGCTATGCCTTGGTTCTTACAGCCTCTGCTACAAGCGATATTTTCTCCGTTTAGCAGAGTCCTTTGATTCACTGGGCGCGACGCGATACCGGCGAATTACGCTGCCGGATAGACTCGCAAAGCTGATCTTCCGATCGAACTTCGAGCGCGCGTGCGGCAATCTGCTCTTCAAAACATTGCTCCGCAGTGAGCCGCACATGATGTTTCTCGGCGCTTATCTCGGAGTGGGGCTGGTATTGGTGGCACAGACGGCGTTCGACGTGACGAAGCAAAGCGCGCGTTTTCCCTCGTCTGACTTGCTGGCCCTTCCGCTGATGATCTCGTTCTTCTTGATTACCGGATTGCGATTTGCGTTTGACTTGCCCGCTGCGTTGGCGGCCAATTGGATCTTTCGCTACGCGATCACGTCGGTGGAGCCAGAGCCGCGCAAAATTGCACGCCGCGCCATGTTGGCGGTGAGCGTCTCCTGGCAGGCGCTGCTCGTGCTGCCTCTCACAGCAGCTGCTCATGGGTGGAGAATAGGCATTTGGCACACTTTGGTGCTGGTCAGCATGTCGGTATTGATGATTGACGGAGTGCTCGCCGGATTCCGCAAGATTCCTTTTACGTGCGGCATTCAGCTCGAGGTCAAGCAGCTCATCGTACGGATCCTCGCCACTGCGTTCTCGGTGATGTTTTTTGTTCCTATGCTGGCGGCCGTAGAACATTGGACGCTGCAAGGCAGCGCGTTCAGAACCTCGACTCTGCTGCTGGTGATCTGGGCTGGGATCTATGCTGTACGACGCTGGCGAGAGCAAGATTTCGAGAGTGATCGGGGGATCGCTTTTGAAGATTACCCACAACCTGCCTTCGAGCTGCTTCGACTCACTTGAAGAGGCGTACAATCCTAATCAGTATGGGTGATTTGGCCAAACTCTCTCACACGGCCGCTCTAATCCTGCAAACCGTGGATCAAGGTTTCAGCTATGGGTTCGACATTATGGACGCAACGGGCTTGCCCAGTGGAACCGTCTATCCGGCGCTGCGTCGTATGGAGAGTGAAGGACTAGTTACTTCGCAATGGGAATCAGGCAAGAAGGCATTGGCGGAGCAACGTCCGGCGCGCAAGTATTACCGAACGACGCGTAGCGGGTCGGAAGCACTGGAGCAATTACAGAAACGATATCCGCTGCTCTCAAAAATGGTGGCTAAACCGCGGCGATAAAAGCGAACTATGCCGAACGCAAACTCCCGGTCCGGACTCCTGGCTTTCTGCAACGGCCTCATCGAGCTGACTTCGCGGATGCTGCCGCCCATCCAAAGGCAGGAATGGAAGGACGAGTGGAGAGCAGAGATCTGGCATCGGCGTCGATTTCTACAGCAGGAAGGCGAATGGAACCGTAAGGAAGCGTTCTTTCTGTTTCGGCGCTGTCTGGGTACGATTCCGGATGCGATTCTTCATTTCGCTGCACAGGATCAGGTGCAGCATCGCTTCAGCGAACTGGTGCGCTCTCCGTGGACGTGTTTGGCGGTTTGGTTTGCGCCGCTGGTGATCCTGGCCTGTTTCACAGGAGGATTGGCCGCGACCCGAAACGTTTTCCATCACCCGATGGATGAAAGTGCGGGTAAGCTGCTGTTCATCTGGCGTCATCCGACAGCTGGCGGCGGTGATAAAGGCCTGCCTAACGACGTGGCTCCGGCATGGGCGACGCGTGCAAAGACGCTTCGTGGCGTTTCGGCTTTCGCGCTCCATCATGAAACGGTGCGGGCGGAGAACGGGCGGCAAGAGAGAGTTCTTATCGCGGCAGCAGACGGTAATCTTTTCAAAGTTCTTCACCCCAATCTGTTGCTTGGGGGGCTGCCCAAGGAAAACGGTGTAGTGGTTAGCGCGGAAGTTTGGCGCAAGCTGTTTCGCTCGGGGGAAGTATTGGGAAACGCAAAGCTGCGGGTAGCAGGCGCGTGGCATCCGGTAAGCGCGGTTCTCGAGCCACGCTACTCGTTTCTTTCTCGGCAGCCGCTGGTTTATTTTATTCAATCCTATGTTCCGGGCCAGCAGCAAATGTTGGTGGCGCGAGCCAACCCGGGAACTTCGATTGCACGTGTTGATCGCGAACTCACGGCCATTGCGGAAGGCGCGTGCTATTACTTCTTCCGCGGCGAACTGCGCTATTCGTATTTGAGTCAAGCAGCCTGGATTCCTCTCCAGATGTTCGGTATTGCCGTGTTGGCGTCGGCGCTCCTGGTAGTCTGCGTTACTCGCGTGCCGTATCACCGCATTGTTGCTGCTCTTCGCACACAAAACCGGCGCTCTCTCGCGGTTCCAATTTCGTTCTTCGTGGCGAAGACATCGCTAGCTTTGTTTTTTGTTTTTGCAAGCGCGCTGGAGTGGAGCCGTTCTCCCTCAGCAATTTTGTTTGGCTCTAGAGATCCTGCTTCTGGTCCCTTCCTGCTCTGGCTTTACATTTTGGGCACGATGGGTGTTCTCTTCTGGTCGGTAGCAGACCAACGAGCCCGCTGCCGTGTATGCCTGAGGCTGCTGTGCTTCCCTGTACGCATCGGATGTCCAGGATGCTTGCTGCTCGATTGGTCCGGTACCGAGCTGCTTTGCACGGAAGGACACGGAGTGCTACACGTACCGCATATGGCCCCGAGCTGGGAACACGACTCAGACCATTGGATCTCTTTAGATGAGTCGTGGAAGTCGCTGTTCGTCGAAGCCGGGAAAAGCTCCGGAACAGAAGATTAGTTTCGAGTGGCGAGCAAACGGGATCAGCCGTTGCGTGTTAAGCGCCGCGATCTCCTCGACGAGATGGCTGCGCTAGCAGACCCGGAGCGTGCAAAGAGCTCCGCGTGGTTTTTTAAGACCGGAAAAGGGCAGTATGGCGAAGGCGATCAATTTCTCGGCATCCGTGTTCCCGAACAACGCAAGCTGGCGCGCCGCTATGCCGCATTGCCGCTAACCGACGTATCACGACTGCTTTGCTCGCCGGTTCATGAACACCGGTTCACTGCGGCCGAGATTCTAGTGGAGCAATACGAACGAGCAAGCGACGAACAGCGCGAAGAAGTCTTTCGCTTTTACCTCGCGAATGCGCGGCGGCTGAATAACTGGGATCTGGTCGACACATCCGCCCCGTACATTGTGGGAGAACATTTGCTGAAAAAGGAGCGCTCAATTCTTGGCACGCTTGCGCGTTCCGAAAATCTTTGGGAGAGACGCATCGCGATCGTTGCGACGCTGCGATTTGCTAAAGCGGGGGAGACGGACGATGTATTCAGGATTGCCGCGCTGCTGCTGAAAGACCGGCACGATCTGATTCACAAGGCAGTAGGCTGGGCGCTTCGAGAAGCAGGACGTGTCTCGCGAGCGGAGTTACTCGAGTTTCTGCGACAAAACTACGCGGCCCTACCGCGTACTTCGTTACGCTACGCCATTGAGCATCTGCCCGAAAAACAACGCAAGCGAGTTCTCGCTGCTAACTTTGCATAGGCCGGAAACCCGCTTTCGAAACGGTTAGGAGTAGAATTACCATCTGTCCCGACGCCTGCGGGCAAGGTAGCATACGCCAATATTCTTAAGACCGATATTTCTGTGAAACAAGAAGTATTACATTGTGTATAGAACGGCCGCTGTAGGGAAGGGAGTTTTGATGGGGATTTCAGCTCTACCCGCATATCTGCAGGCGCAAATTGCTGCGCTTCCTGAGCGCCGTATTGCCGATATTTTCAACCCTCTCGCTACTCCGGCTGCGCAAGAGAAGGCCTTGGCCGTTCTGGTATTGATCATCACGGGCGTAATTTTTCTGGTGGTCGCAGGGTTGATGGCGTTCACCATCTGGAGGTTCCGACGCCGAGCGAATGACGACTCGCGGCAGGAACCACCACAGGTTTACGGAAGCAACCAAATTGAGGTTGCCTGGACGGTCATTCCTATTCTGATTGTGTTCGTCCTGATCGGTGTATCGGCTCGTGTAATTGCCGCGGTTCAAAACGCCAGCCCATCTAAGTCCATGCTGAAGGTTCGGATTATTGGTCATCAATGGTGGTGGCAGGTGGAGTATCCGGACTACGGAATTGTTACTGCGAATGAGATTCACGTGCCGGTTTCGCACGATGGAAAAAACCAGACTTATCTACAGTTGGAAAGCATGGATGTAAACCACAGCTTTTGGGTGCCACAGCTGGCGGGTAAGACGGATTTGATCCCAAACCGGATTAACTATATGTGGATCGATCCGCAGGAACCTGGAATCTATTTAGGCAACTGTGCTGAGTATTGCGGAACACAGCACGCAAACATGCTGTTGCGGGTTATTGCACAACCGGAGGCTGACTTCAAGGCATGGGCGGCCGATCAACAAAAGCCAAGCGGCGGATACCAGGCGCAAATTGCTCAAGCGAAACAGGTATTTCAATCGCTCTCCTGCATAAACTGCCACTATGTTAAAGGAACGCAGTCAGTAGGCAAGTTTGGACCTGATTTGACTCACTTAATGTCGCGACAGACTTTGGCGGCCGGAGTTCTCACGAACACACCAGAGCATCTTCGGACCTGGATCAACGATCCGCAAGAGGTGAAACCGGGTGCTCTTATGCCAAGTTTCAAGTTGACTAACAAAGAGTTGGACTCTGTTGTCGCGTACTTACAAACCCTCAACTAACGAGACTCCATGGCCACTATTGATTATCCCTTAGAGCATCCCAAGGTTCGTGAGTCCGAGTTTTCGTTTTCAGAAGTTTTCTACAAATGGGTAGCGACGGTTGACCATAAGCGCTTAGGGTTGATGTACATTGTTTCAGCTTTGGTCTTCTTCGTCATAGCTGGCATTATGGCAGCTGCGATTCGCATACAGCTTGCGTTTCCGAATAATCATTTCGTTGGCCCGGATACTTACAACCGCCTATTCACCATGCACGGAACGTCGATGGTGTTTCTGGTTGGCATGCCGATGGTGGCGGGATTCTCCAACTACTTAGTCCCTCTGATGATTGGCGCTCGAGACATGGCGTTCCCTCGCTTAAATGCGTTCGGGTTTTGGATTTTCCTCTTCGGCGGGCTACTGCTTTACTTCAGCTACATCGGTGGGGCCGGACTTTCCGGTGCAGGTTCTGCTCCTGATATCGGCTGGTTTGCTTACGCGCCGCTAACATCCAAGGCGTTTTCTCGCGGTACAGGAACCGACTATTGGGCGCTAGGAATTCTGGTGGCCGGCATTGGTAGCTTGGCGAGTGCGATTAACGTGATTGCAACTACCATCTCGATGCGCTGCCCCGGGATGACTCTTAGCAAGATGCCGATGTTTGTCTGGGTCATGCTAATCGATTCCTGGCTGATTGTGATTGCGCTTCCACCGCTTTCAGCCGCACAGATCATGCTGTTAATGGACCGGAATTTGGGAACAAATTTCTTCAACACGCAGGCGGGCGGATCGGCTGTTCTCTGGCAACATTTCTTTTGGATTTTCGGTCACCCGGAAGTTTACATTCTGATCTTTCCTGCTTTTGCGATTCTGTCCGAGATCATTCCGGTCTTCTCACGCAAGCCGCTATTCGGGCGTCCTGCGATGGTGGGAGCAGTAGTCGCGATTGGATTTATTAGTTTAGGTGTTTGGGCGCACCACATGTTTGCGGTGGGCATGACCTCGTGGTCAAACACGTTCTTCGCGGCCTCTACTATGTTGGTGGGAATACCCACGGGCATCAAAATATTCAACTGGACGGCAACCATGTACGGAGGCAAACTCCGCATGGCGAGCCCGTTGTTGTATTGCTGCGGATTTCTCTTCCAGTTTTTAGTCGCAGGACTGACCGGCATCATGTTGTCTATCGCGCCCTTTGATTGGCAGTTACACGACTCGTATTTCGTAGTTGGGCATTTTCACTTTGTTCTCTTTGGTGGCTTGGTCTTCGCGCTCTTTGCCGGGATCTATTATTGGTTTCCTAAGGTCACGGGGCGGATGCCGGATGAGCGCTTGGCGAAGTGGCAGTTCTGGCTACTAGTGGTCGGTTTCAATATGACTTTCATTCCGATGCACTTTCTAGGGGCCTTGGGGATGCCTCGTCGTATTTACACTTATGCGCCTGGCCGGGGCTGGGAATTCTGGAATCTTGTCGCCTCAATCGGGGTTATCTTTCAAGCCGCGGGTGTGCTGGCATTTGTCTGGAACCTGCTGAGATCCGCAGTCAAAGGTGAGCACGCGGGAGACGACCCATGGGACGGTTGGACGCTGGAGTGGGCGACCACTTCGCCTCCGGCCGAATATAACTTCGAGAAGTTACCTGTGGTTCGGAGCAGCCGGCCACTTTGGGACTTGAAGCATCCGCAGGATCCGGATTGGCGATATGAGTGACGTTGTAGCGCAGGAACATTTAGTAGTGGCAGACGCTCTCACGCTGGAGAACGCCTGGAAGTTGCCAGATCGTGGGGCAATGGGAATTATTTTTCTCATTGTTGCTGAGACGGCTTTGTTCGCAATTTTCGTAGCGGCGTACCTGGTTTACATCGGGAGAAGTTTGACTGGTCCCTTTCCGAAAGAGGTGCTGGAACTTCCAGTCCTCTCCTCTATCTGCCTGCTTTCAAGTAGCCTGACAATCGTGTTTGCAGAGCATGCATTGGAGCACAACAATCTCGCGCGGTTTAAGCTCTGGTGGCTCGTCACAATCGCTCTGGGACTCGAGTTCCTGACAGCTACCGGCGTCGAGTGGTACAAGCTAATCACAAAAGATCATCTCACCATTCGGACAAACTTATTCGGGAGTACTTACTATTCTCTGGTTGGTCTTCATGCCAGCCACGTCATAGTAGGTCTAACTTTCCTGATCATGGTACTTGTTGTCACTTTGTTAGGATTTCCCATTCGCACCCAGGCGCGGCGAGTGATGTTTTTGTCCTGGTATTGGCATTTCGTTGACGCAGTGTGGGTCGTTGTTTTCACCGTGGTGTACATCATCGGAAGATAAGAGAGTAGGCTGGAATGTCTGTTGAAACAAGTCATGGAGAAGCCGGGGAACGAACCGACGAATCCCACATTCAGCTTCCTGCTCCAACCTCTTGGCCCATTGTGTTTGCGTTCGGGCTGACACTTCTGTTGGCCGGGATGTTGACTCACTGGGTGGTGGGTGCGGTAGGCCTGGTGATTGCGTCGCGAGGCATCTTTGGCTGGTGGAGAAATGTAATTCCCCACGAAGACCATGAAGCAGTTGCAATAGAGTTGGCGCATCGGCCTGCTCCCGTAATGGTGGAGTCTCGTTCAGTGGTGCGTTTCGATGTCGGTGAAGATAAACATCGCGTGCGCATTCCGGAGGAGATACATCCTTACTCGGCAGGCGCGTGGGGCGGACTGGCGGGGGGCGCAGCGATGGCGGCGCTGGCTTGTCTATATGGGCTGGTGGCGCAGCACAGTATCTGGTATCCCATCAACCTGCTGGCTGGGGCAGTCATACCAAACATGGGAGAGGCCACGCTGCAGCAGTTAAGAGCGTTTAACGGACTGGCGTTTACTGCTGCATTTTTTGGCCACGTGATGATTTCCATCCTCATGGGCGTCGTTTACGCAGTTATGCTGCCGATGTTCCCAAAATACGCTCCATTCTGGGCGGGCATCCTGATGCCGCTGTTCTGGAGCGGTCTGGTCGCCACCACGTTGAACATATTAAATCCAGTGATGAACGAGCGCATCAGTTGGCCTTGGTTTGTGGTGTGCCAGTTGGCGTTCGGATTAGTAGGTGGGTTTTTTATAGCGCGTAGCACGAGCATCAAGACAATGCAGTCCTGGCCAATAGCCGAGCGGGCATTTTTGCATGCGCCTGGTGTGCATCCGCCTCGCGAGGAAGACAAGTAATGTCGTGGCTCGTACAGCCAAAATCAACCCGAGCTTTGTCAGTATGCATCGGCGTGGGATTGCTCTTGTCTCTGGCGGCCTGCGATCCTCCGGGAAAGCCGAAGCTCGCCGGCGAGAAATTGCCGGAGGATGTCACGGACTTTCATGCACTCTACGGACAGAACTGCGCTGGTTGTCATGGGGACGAAGGAAAGAACGGGCCCGGAAGGATTCTCAACGACCCGCTTTACCTCGAGGTTCTGCCGCGCGAGACGTTGAAGCAGATCCTGGTGTATGGCCGGGCGGGTACGGCAATGCCTGCTTGGGCGAAGAGTCAAGGCGGGCCACTTACACCTCGACAGATTGACTCGTTAGTTGATGGCATCGAGTCCTGGGCCAAGCCTTACGATGCGCATGGCGCGGTGCTTCCTGCCTATGCCTCGACTTCTGAGGGTGACCCCGATCAGGGCCGCAAGCTGTTTGCAAGGAATTGTTTTATGTGCCACGGGCCCGGAGCAAAGGTCGGGTTGGTGACTGATCCTAATTACTTGTCGCTAGTCAGTGATCAGATGATTCGGACATCTATTATCGTTGGACGCGCGGATCTCGGGATGCCTAATTACAAGACTCTGAAACTCGGGAAGGCGCTGGACGGGCAGGATATTACTAACTTGACAGCGTTCTTAGCTTCGAAGCGGCCGACTGAGATTACAGAGGCGATGAACGCGAAGAGCCGACTCCAGGAAGTTGGTGGAGGAGATATCTCAGGTCAGCAAGTGGAGCAGACAGGTGTGCATACCAACGAAAGTGGCTCAGGAGAAGGAGGCGTCACGGGCCGCGGCAATGAGGGTAGCGGGAACGGCCCCGGAAGCCCTCGTCAGGAGCGGCGAGAGGGAAGCAAGGGCACGGGCGCGAGTAGCCAGCAGGGGGTCAAATGAGCGCACCTAATCGGGAACACGACAAAGGAAAACAGAATCTTACTGATCCAACCAGGCGCAATCTACTATTCAAGGCCGGCGTAGTTCTGAATGTGGCAGCAGGTCTTCTGCTGACTGTTCCGCTAGTTGGCTTCGTTTTTTCGAGTTTTGTTCAACACAAGGATCCACGCAGCTGGATTTCCCTCGGCTCGATTGACGGCTTTCCAGAGCGCTCGACCAGAATTGCAACGTATCGTAACCCTTACACTCGTCCTTGGGACGGCGACACCGCAGACATTCCGTGTTGGGTGCGGCGTTTGCAAGGTGAACAGTTCCAGGTTTTTGCTATTAACTGCACTCATCTCGGGTGTCCGGTTCGTTGGTTTCAGGAGTCTGGCTTGTTTATGTGCCCATGTCATGGAGGCGCTTATTACGAAGATGGATCGCGCGCCGCCGGGCCGCCTCCCCGCGGTCTCTTTCAGTACGATTATAAAGTTGAAAAGGGCCAGCTCTGGGTCAAGGGCGGCGAAATGCCTACGCTCTCGAATCCAGTTTGAGTTGTAAGGAACTTAAATGAACGCTTTGCGAAAAGCAGCGGTTTGGCTTGACGACCGGCTACACCTTACGGCGATTTACGCGTCGACCGCGGGACATGAGGTTCCGGCAAGTTCTGGAAGTTGGTTTTACGTTTTCGGTAGCGCGACGTTGCTCTGTTTCATTATTCAGGTGATAAGTGGCGCTTGCCTGGCGTTCGTCTACATACCTTCTACTAACGAGGCTTACACAAGCCTCGAATATCTGAATCACGCGCAGTTTTGGGGTTGGTATCTTCGAGCGGTTCATCAATGGGGATCGAACTTCATGGTCTTTATTATGACCCTGCACATGATTCAGGTCTTCCTGTTTGGAGCCTATAAGTATCCGCGTGAACTGACTTGGGTTAGCGGTGTTTTCCTCCTGCTCTTTACATTGGCGATGGCCTTCACCGGCCAGGTGATGCGCTTCGATCAGGACGCGTACTGGGGTTTAAGTATCGGAGCTTCCGTGACAGGCAGAGTTCCGGTTATAGGTGGACAGCTCGTCCACTTGTTGTTAGCAGGCCCGATAATCGCCGGCGAGACGTTATCGCGATTTTTCACTCTACATGTATTTATAATCCCGGGACTTATCATCGCGATCGTTAGCATGCACTTGCGTCTCGTGCTGACGAAGGGTATTAACGAGTATCCGCGGCCTGGTTATCCCGTGCACAAAGCCACGTACGATGCCGAGTACGCTGATATTCTCCGCAAAGACGGCGTGCCGTTTGTGCCGGATGCGATTGGAAATGATCTTGTTTTTGCCGCGTTGGTGATCATCGGGATCCTGGGGTGTGCGCTGATTTTCGGCCCGAAGGGACCCGCCGGAATACCGAATCCAACGCTTGTCGACACAAATCCGCGGCCGGACTTCTATTTCTTGTCAATCTTTGCGGCTCTTGCACTGCTGCCTGACTGGATGGAAGTCTTGATACTCTTTGTAGCACCAGCATTACTTATCGGCTTCCTTTTAGCGTTGCCGTTTATTGCAGGAACGGGCGAGAAGAGTTATCAGCGGCGCCCTGTCGCGGTGCTGTCTGTGATCTTCATCATGTTGGTAATTGGCGTGTTGACTTACATGGGTGAGACCTCGCCGTGGTCGCCGAAAATGGCTGCGTGGAGTGGAACTGCCATCCCAGTTGACTACGTTCGCGGAAGAACTCCTCTGGAAATACACGGGGAGTTGGTGTTTCAGAACAAGCAGTGCCGGAACTGTCACGCGCTAGGAGGCCAGGGCGGGGAACGAGGACCTGCACTTGACGCGGTGGCGACACGTTTAACGAAGGACCAAATGGTGCGCCAAGTAATTCAGGGCGGTGGAAACATGCCAGCGTATGGCAAGAAGCTCAGTCCGGCAGAGACCGAGGCGCTAGTCTCTTTTCTGGCGACTCTCGCGCCGAAAGGTACTTCGCCCGTTCGAAACTCTGCGCCGCCGCAAAACAAGCTTCCTCGGGATTTCGCGACGATCGGACCTCCGAGGGTATTTACTCATTAGTGCAATCTGAAGTAAGTGCAGTTGCCTCGTCCTGGAACGTAGCGTTTCCAGGTGCGGCGGTTCTGACCCTGCTAGGTGTCATCTATTTGCGTGGATGGCTTACTGGAAGCAAACTTCTTACAAGCGGACAGGACTTGGGAAGGGTGACAGCCTTTTTCGGCGGTCTAGCAGTTTTGTTTGTTGCCGTCGAATCTCCTCTTGATTCGTTAGACGGCATTTATCTGTCGGCCCACATGGCTCAACATTTATTGCTGTTGATGGTCGCGCCGCCTCTTCTGTTGTTAAGCGAGCCGTTGCTTCCGCTCTTGCGCGGCCTGCCGAAGTATTTTGTCAGATCCGGGCTTGGTCCATTTCTGGCGTGGCCGGCATTGAAGCGTGTCTTTGTTTGGCTGGTGCAACCGTTGGTGGCATGGCTGGTGTTTGCCCTGAGTACGATTTTGTGGCACCTGCCGAGGCTCTACGAGCTTGCGCTGAGCTCCTCGTTCTGGCACGGTCTACAGCACGCTTGTTTCTTTTGGACGGGCATTCTGTTCTGGTGGCCGATCATTCAGCCAGCACCGTACCGTTCGAAGTGGCCTCAGTGGACGGGCATTCCGTACCTATTGTTCGCAGATTTAGTGAACACCGCTCTATCGGCAGTTTTCGTATTTTCTGGCCGTTCACTTTACCCGACTTATGAGGCAATCCATGGCAGCGGAGCAGCGGCGGTCGATGATCAAACAGTCGCCGGGCTGATTATGTGGGTACCAGGCTCAATAATTTACTTAGTGCCCGCGTTTCTGCTAGTGATGCGAGTAGTAAGTGGGTCGCAGACGCCTCGCCGATCATTTATTCGGCTATCCACGCCAGATCGAACCAGCGCTTCTTCTCGAGGAATCCGAGCTCTGGCCCGTTGGCGCTGGGTGTTACAAGCGTCAATGCTTTTGCTGGCCGTCGCCGTAATGGCGGACGGCTGGTTTGGGCCTCAACTAGCGCCGCAGAATTTAGCTGGCGTGCTGCCCTGGATTCACTGGCGCGCACTGACCGTCGCTGGTCTACTAATCATTGGGAACGTGTTCTGCATGGCGTGCCCATTCACATTTGTACGGGATCTTGGCCGCCGAGTCTTGCCTGCCAACCAACGCTGGCCGCGAGTTTTGCGCAACAAATGGCTAGCAGCCGCCCTTCTGCTCACGTATTTGTGGGCTTATGAAGCATTCGGTTTGTGGGATAAACCATTCGTTACTGCATGGATTGTCGCCGGATACTTTCTAGCGGCACTGATAATTGATGGCACATTTCGGGACGCTAGTTTCTGTAAGTACATTTGTCCGATTGGGCAATTTAACTTTGTAACCTCATTAGTGTCTCCGCGCGAAGTCACCATCAAGCGCGCCAGCACATGTCAAAGCTGCCGGACTTATGATTGCATCCGGGGAAACCAACATGCTCGCGGGTGCGAACTTTATTTATTCCAACCCAAAAAAGCCAGTAATCTCGACTGCACGTTTTGCTTGGATTGTGTAAACGCCTGTCCTCACAATAATGTTGCGCTACTGGCGGTAAGCCCCGGAAAGAGTCTGCTTGACGACCCGTATCGTTCGTCTATCGGCAGACTGTCTAAGCGCAGCGATCTTGCCGCACTGGCGGTAGTTTTTGTTTTCGGCGCATTCGCCAATGCTGCAGGAATGATCTCGCCCGTGATTACGTGGGAGCACGGGTGGCACGCGCGACTCGGACCGCACGGGATGCCGGTTGCAGTGGGCGCGTTTGTCGCTCTAGCCACTTTGCTCGTTCCAGCTATATTGATCTTGCTCTGCTGGTCTCTGAACCGCGCCTTTCTGTCAGCATCAGAGACGCAAGGATTGGCTCGCCGGCTGATCTTCACACTCGTGCCGTTGGGCGTTGCGATGTGGTCCGCTCATCTGCTCTACCATTTCGCGACTAGCTGGAGCGGCGTATTACTTCCGCTGCAGAGGCTCTTTTGGATAGGCGGGGGCGGAGTTGCGCCTTCGATTCCAAGTTGGCTCACACCTGCGCAAATTCTGCTGCTCAATGTGGGTCTGGTATTTACGTTGGGAGTCGCATGGTCGGTGGTGAATCAGAGTACAAGCGGTAAGCGCACAGCAACGGGTGTGATGGCGCCTTGGGCGGCTACCGCGACCGCTCTGTACATCGCAGGGATCTGGGTCTTATTTCAGCCGATGCAGATGCGCGGCATGATCCATTAGATGCGCCGCCTTCTTCCTATCCTGTTGGCTGTTGCAGCCACGCTTCTATCCGATGGCGGCAATGTGGTCTTGCGCCAGAACGCAGGTCCTCTATCAATAACTGTGTTCAGCGCGACCGAGCAGCTCAGAGCAGGCCGCAACGATATAAGCGTGATGGTGCAGGATGCGAGCAGCAAGAGCGTAGTCCACGACGCTAAGGTTAGTGTTCACCTGACGCAATCTACGTCGAGCGGGATTGCTGAGGTTTTCGCGCCCGCGACGCATGAAAAAGCAACCAACAAACTTCTGTACGCGACGCCGGTAGACATCTCAGCTGCGGGGACCTGGCGTTTGATGGTTGATGTGATTTCCTCGGCGGGAAACGCCGGCATTGCAGCAAACGTATCGGTGTTGCCGCCCGTGCCACCAGTAGCTAAGTACTGGCCGTATTTCGCGATGTTGCCGGTTTTGCTTGGACTGCTTCTCCTGAACCGACGCCTGCGAAGACGCCAGACTTCCGCTCGTCAGCCAGCACCGCCATAGCAGCGTTCCGTCCGTTCATCGCTATTACGCTGCCCCCCGGATGCGTGCAAGCGCCGCATAGATAAAAGCCGTCCATCGGTGTTCGAGCGCTAAGACGGTTGCTCCACATGTAAGCAGGCAGGCAATCGCCTTGAAAGATGTGACCCCCTGTGAGTCCGACTTTGCTTTCGATGTCAGGCGGTCCGAGAACTTCGGCGTCGATCACCGCATCGGGAATATTGCTGCAGAACTTCGCCAACGCTGCCAGCGCGAGATCTTTTGCTTCTCCGCGGTGATCGCCCCAGCTACCGTGCGCGAACCGGTAAGGCACGTATTGAGAAAACACGCTCATAGTGTGCGTGCCTTCCGGGGCGACGGTGGCGTCGTGAACGCTTTGAAAGTAGAGTTCTGTCCAGAGCCGTTCCGGCAATTTGCCTCCACGAGCAGCGGCGAATCCTGCCTTCCATTCAGCCTTGCTCAGAGGAGTATTGATCTGTCCGAAGTGGTGTGGCTCTCGCGTGCCGGGCCGCGCTTGAAAATTCGGAAGCTCACGCAGCCAGACATTTAGCTTCAGCGTGCAACCTTCGATTGGAATACTTTCGACTTTGGCGCGCCATCCCGCATCAGTCCGTCTGCGAAGCAGCTGAAGAGATACGCGAGGATCAGCATTCGACACAACGACCGGAGCTGTAAGCCGTTCGCCGCCTTCAAGCACCACACCTTCGCCCGGCAATATCTCGGCAACCGTCACGCCCGAGGCTATCGTTGCGCCCGCCTCCTGGGCAGCGTCCGCCAACATGAACGAGACCATCCCCATGCCGCCCTTCACATAGCCCCAAGCTCCAGGCAGGCCGCCTAAACGCCCCGAAGAGTGATGGAATCGAATCGATGCCGTTCCCTTGTCGAACGGGCTTGCGTTCGTGCCTATCACACCCTGCCCGAGATAGGCGATCTGCATCCGTTCGTCTGAAAGATAGCGCTCGACGAACTCCGCCATAGACCACTCGAACAAAAGAGAACGCGCTTCGTCATCATTCCCGAGCCGTTCTTCCAGCTCTTCACGCGTGGGCGCGTCTCCGATCCAAGCGTCGTTCTCATTCGGAGGCCGGACCGCGTCCCGAGTTCGGCGAATGACGTCCGACATCGCGCGCCAGCCTTCGACATCCTTAGGCGACAACGCGCGAACTTCGCTTTCGCATTGTTCGTCGTCGTCGTAAAGCTGAACGCTGGATCCGTCTTCAAACGGCACGAACAGTCCGTTTACAGCTGGTGTCCAATGGAAACCGTGCGAAAACAGGTCTAGCTCTTCAACGACGAGCGGATGCAGCAAGCCCGCCAGATAAGCACAGGGCGACATTCGAACACCCGGCCACGGTTCTTCAATGGTGCAAGCACCGCCGATGCGTTCACGAGTCTCAAGCACCAGGACGCGGCGTCCAGCACGAGCCAGATAGGCAGCGCACGTCAGGCCATTGTGTCCGGCACCCACGACAATTACGTCCCAGGATTGCCGCTGCAGTTCGGCGATAGGAGCCAGGAGACCAAGCATGCCGAGACTTTCGACGGCGGAACGACGCCCCATCTGATGAGAGCTCACGAGTCAGATCTCCTTTGGGCTTGCCGGACACCTTCGGGGTCCTCGGCATCAAAGATGATTTCCAGTATGCAGGATTGCGGGCGTGTGTGCGAGCCGCCCGAGCGCCATTCCTGATCGAGGAGACGCACGGCACTAAGCTTATTCACTCGTAAGCAGCGCCAGTTGGAACCAGGGCCAGTGTACAAAGGCCGAGAGCTGGTTCCGCCAAACTGGAAGCAGAGCACACGCAGCTCCCGTTCTTTGTTCCAGCCCAGAACGTGCGGATATAGCAGTCGCTGATGACCGTCGTAAAAAGCCGATATTGCCTTCTTCAAGAAAACGGCGGAAGCAGCTAATGCGCCATCTTGTGGCGAGCGGATGGGAACCGCCTGGGGCACGGCCATATCATGCCCCAGGATACGTCTTTCGCGAACAGATTAAGCGGTCCGCTGCAACTCCGCTCTGCTTCCGTCTGCCAAGGAAGCTTGTGCGGCAGCGAGGCGCGCAATCGGAACTCGGAAGGGTGAACAGGAAACGTAATTCATCCCTATTCGATAGCAGAACTCGACCGAGCTGGGTTCGCCGCCGTGTTCGCCGCAGATGCCGATCTCGAGATCGGGCCGCGTTTTTCTTCCGGCTTTCACAGCGTATTCAATAATCTTTCCGACTCCATCCTGATCGAGAACGGCGAAAGGATCGGCGCGGAAAATTTTCAGGTCTTCGTATTGTTTAGAGAACTTCGTGTAGTCATCGCGCGAGAGTCCCATAGTGGTCTGAGTGAGATCGTTGGTGCCGAAGCTAAAGAACTCGGCTTCTTTGGCGACTTCGTCGGCTGTCAACGCCGCACGCGGAATTTCGATCATG
>JAVHMZ010081973.1:0-10687 GCA_034782995.1 Amazona versicolor | reverse complement strand
GTGGTGTGTTGTACCTCCTGACACGATACCGGGTGCCGCTGCCCTGGCTTCGATGGTCCCTCCCAGTAGCCGCATTTATAGCTGCCCTGACGACTTATCTGATGCTGCCGACGAGCCCCGGCTTGCCTAGTTTTCGACTGGGCCGAGACCTTTACGACACCGGACCGCTGGACGGCCGGCGCCTTTACCTCAGCCTCTACCGTGAACCCTACTTTTTCTATCATGCCGACAAAACTGAGGAAAACTTTGGGACGGTCATCCGGCCGGGCAACACGCCTTTGCTAGCGGGTTTGAGATTTCTCAACGGGTACAGTCCCATTGTGTCGAAAGGGGTCGGGACGATGTTGCGAGCAGAAACTCACGGACAGTTCGATCCAGAAATCGCTCGTGATCTGATCGCGCGAGAAAGTGGCAGCAATGGTCTACTTGCCCAGATGGGAGTGGACGGGATCGTGGTCGCAGCCGATTTCGGTCTGGTCCCGTTGGCGGAATCTGACTGGGTAAAAGTGTTCGGTAACCAGGAAGGAGCCATTTACCACCGGAAAGGCCGCGTGCTTCCCGCCGCCAGTTTCTGGTCATTGGCGGACGGCGCTGCCGGATTAGTTGCTCAACCGGCGCCTTCAGTTTTGCTTGAGACGCCCGAAAAAGTGGTGGTTGATCTTACGGCCCGCCCCAACGAAACCCTGCTGTTCCGGCGTCCCTATTTTTCGGGGTACCGCGCGTATTGGAACGGACGCGAATTGCCGGTCAACGCCTTTCGTGGTCTCGTCCCAACTGTGAACTCGCCACCCGGCAGCGGGCGCCTGGAATTGGTTTTTCAACCAGCCAGCCTGCGGTACGGCCTGCCGATCTTCATATTGAGTTTAGCCAGTATCGTGATCACGCCGGTGGTTCAGCGGTGCCGACGAGCACTCGGGCGGCGTATTTAGGATTTGTCTTTGTTTTGGTACGCTCCTACCCTTCCGCTCTCCATGGCTGATCCGTTTACGTTTGATCCCATTTATCAGTCTCGGGTGTGGGGTGGTCGAATGATTTCCGAGGTGCTCCACCGAGCGGTGAAGATAGCCGGTCCGGTCGGTGAATCGTGGGAATTGGTTGACCGTCCGGAAGCCCAAAGTGTTGTGAATTCGGGACCCGCCGCGGGCCAAACAATGCATCAACTTTGGCGCGAAAAACGGACCGAAGTGTTTGGTGCGAACCTGGCTGGCGAACGGTTTCCGCTACTGGTAAAAATCGTGGACGCCGCTACACCGCTCTCTGTCCAGGTGCATCCGCCGTTGGAAGTGGCCCAGACCCTGGCCGGCGAACCGAAGACCGAGGTCTGGTACTTTGTGGAGACGACGCCGGACTCAGCCGTATACGTCGGTTTGAAAAAAGGGGTTGGACGGAAGGACTTCGAAGAGGCGATTCGCACCGGCACAGTCGCAAATCTGGTTCATCGGATCGAAACCGAGTCGGACGAATTCATCTTTATTCCGAGCGGCCGAATTCACGCGATTGATGCCGGCAATTTAATTTACGAAATTCAGCAGAACAGCGACACGACCTATCGCGTCTTCGATTGGAATCGATTGGGTTTAGACGGTAAACCGCGGCAACTTCACGAGTCCGAATCTCTAGCCAGCATCGACTTTGAGGACCACACTCCCTCACTTGGCCAACCAGATGGCGAGACCATCGTGTCGTGTGACCACTTCCACGTAGAACGGTGGCAACTGAACGTACCCCGTCCCGCGCACGACCAACCGGAGTTCGCCGTCTTTCAGGTGATTCAGGGTCAAGTCTCCTGTGGTTCCAGGCATTTTGTGCGGGGCGATCTTTTCCTGGTACCTGCGTCCGAACACCGGTTGGCAGTCGAACCGAAATCCGCAGACGCGCGGCTTTTACGGACCACGTTGTAAGATGGCTAAGACGCGGGTTCGCTGGGTCAACGAGAGTTTGGCTAAATTGACGGGTTTACAAACGCACACTACGATTTGCTTGTGAAAATTTTCACAAAGTCAGCCCTCCGGATGCTTGCCTCAGGCCGGATGCAGCAGGCCGTTCAGCTGATCAATCCGCACCTTTACGCCGTCGAAGAACGACTCCGCGAACAAGCTCGGCTCTTTGATCCGGCAATCGAAGGATATGTCGCTTACGCGCTGGGCAGCAGCGGTAAACGGCTTCGACCCGCTCTGGCTCTCCTGGCCGGCGGAGCGACCGGGGAAATCTGTCCGAGCCACGTCGATCTGGCGGTAATTTTGGAGCTAATCCATCTCGCTACCCTGGTGCACGACGACATCATGGACGGGGCGGAACTCCGCCGCGACCAACCAACCGCCAGCGCGAAATGGGGAAATTCCCTGGCTGTCCTTTTGGGTGACGCCTTATTTGCGCACGCTTTGAAGCTGGCTACCGGCTTTCCCAACATCGAGATCTGTCGCAAAATCGCGCATGCCTCCAAGGATGTCTGTTCGGGCGAGATCATCCAAACCCAGCGGCGTTACGATCTCAATCTTTCGATTCCGGATTATCTGCAGATCATCGAGATGAAGACTGCCGCTTTGTTCGCTGCCGCCGGCGAACTGGGCTCTCTGATCAGTGACGCCAGCCCTGAAGTGATCCGCGGATTCAAGAACTTTGGTTTGAAACTCGGTACTGCGTACCAGATTTACGATGATTGTCTGGACCTGGCCGGAACCGAGGAGAGCGCCGGAAAAACGCTCGGCACAGATCTCCAGAAGGGTAAGCTAACGTTACCTTTGCTTTATCTGTTACAGGAGGCGGACCGGGATGAGCATCACCGCTTCAGCGAAGTTCTTCTCCAGAGCCGTCCTGAAGCCTTGGCTATTCTCCAGCACGAAGTCGCTCGCCGGGGTTGTCTGCGGCGCTCCGTCGAATTTACAAAGCAACTCGTCAACGAAGCCCAGAACGAATTGGACGTTGTTCCGGTCAACAAATACACGCTAGCAATGAAAGAAGTTGGCGATTTCCTTTCCAACACAGTCGACCAGTTCGCGGCGGCGGCATAGGATCACTAGACCAGTAACCCGAATTGAATTCGACTTTTCCGGCGCGTACCAAACAAACAGAATGACCGATCCGGAAGGAAAATCTTTATGCGCGGGATTGTGTATTGAGAAGTTTACAGCCAGTCTCCGGCATTGATCGCTAAGATCGCTCCGGCTAGCCTGTACCAGCATAATCCATCGTCCATGGTGAGTAATCGCATCAGTTACCAACAACATGTTCCCTTCCATGATGTTCCTCGGATTCATCCTCATCAACGCTTGCCTTTTCATGTCTAGGAAAAGACCGACCGTCGAACCGAAGACAGTACGAACTTTGAAAAATAGTTTGCAATTGCCGTCACCGATTTGCTTTTTACTAACATCAGTTTCGAGTCGATTCGGGACGCCGAAGTTAGCTTCTGTCTACCGGCTCATCCGGAGCAGTTCTCCAGTAAATCTTCTGAAAAGCAATCTGTTACCAGTCGCGGCCTAATCCAACGCGTAATTTTCAAATGAATGTTGCACCTGATCTTAGATGATTCGTTAGAAGAATTGGCAAGATAGACCACTAAATTCAATGGAAAACGATCTAAACGACCAGATAATCAAAGAGCTTGCACTCTGGCAGAAACGGAATGAATCGATCCTCGATAAAGAGATTAACGCTTTTTATCGAGCGGCATGGTTAGTCGAGAATTCACGTTATTTCACGGCTCGGCTCGCTAAATTGTTCTCCGAGGATGCTTCGTTTCCGGAGCCCTCCGAATTCCAGGATAAGCTGGCAAGCTATTCGCTTGGCCAGTGGCACCAATATTCCGGAAGATTTAGCGACGCCGGGGCCAAGGAGTGTCTGTGGCGCAGTTTTTTTCAAGCGGCTCGCGATTTGCTGTCGACGATGGATCCGCAAGCGGATATCCCGGAGTTGCTTGGCTTTGTCGCAAACGCTGAGTTCCTTCCTTGTTACAGAATACCGCCCCCCGCTGTCTTGGACGACGTGACTCCGATTCATCCCCATTTGATTCGGGTCGCTGAATCTTGGGGCGTAGCTCACGTGCCGTCATAACTTTCCCCTGCCGATCAAAGCTTGCGAATTCGATCACGAACTAGACGATTGGAAGCCGCGTCTTGAATAAACAATTCTGTGTAAAACGGATCTTTGGTAAAAAAGTTGAAAAAAGGGTGCCGAGAACCAAGTGGGATGCTGACGAGCACGGCTGGGTAGGCGCTCTTGAACCAAAGTCGCGCCTCATCGTCTTTACCCAATAAGTGAAAGACCACGGCAGAAAGAAGCTTTCCGTAATTGTCCAATGATTGCTTTTCGCGCCGGTCCTCGATCAGCTGCGCTACACCTTGAGCATCCGCTTGTGCTTTCGTCGCATCGTCCTTGGAATGCTGGGCTAAAATCAGATAGATTCGGTCGGTGAGATTCTCCGGATCCTTTTTGATGATTTCCTCCGCAGACTGACGCAAATCGGCCCATTCACCCAGTTTCATTCTGCAACACTGAGAAAGCACTCGCACACTGGAACCGTAGCTTTGTATATCCTGAGGCACTTGCTTAAAAGTTTTCAAAGCGCCCCGGTAGTCCTGACCTAACATTTGTCTTTCCGCTTTAAGGATCAGCTTGCGCGTCGAATCTTTTTCCAGCGACTCCGCTTTCTCCATCCAACTATCAGCTAACTTAGAATCGTCGATCGCGTTGCAGAGCATCGCCAGACAATAGGGTGCCCAGACGTTAACTGGATTGACTTCATGATAGCGCTTAAGTTGGACGTAAGTTTCATAGAATTGGTCCGTTCCCAAAAGTGAGTCAGCTACCGCCAAAATCGATTCTTCGTCGTTCGGTGCGATCGCGACCGCGCGTTTTGCCTCTTCAATCGCTTTCTCGGGAGCATTCTTCCAATTCCAAACGCGGGCCAGTGCCGAATGTCCGCGCGCCCGGTTTGGCATAATCTCGACTGCTTTCTTGGCACACTCAAAAGCCTCTTCAATCCACCTTTGATCCCCGCCAAATCGCCTGACTCGCGTAACGTAGGCATCCGCGAGCGCGGCGTATGCTTCCGCAAATTTCGGATCCTTTTCCAGAGCGGATCTAAACAATTCGATCGCTTGCTCGTTTTGTTCGCGATGGAGGATCTGGTAAAGAGCTAAACCGCGAAGGTACAACTGGTAAGCGCTCGCATCCGACGTCTCTTGTGCTCTTAACTCTTCTCGTTGACTACCGGATAATCTCGCTTGTAACGCGTTGGCGATAGCGGTGGCGACTAACCCCTGCAAAGAGAGCAGATCATCGTCGGTTTGATCATAAGCCTTAGCCCAGATTGAGCGGCCATTCTCCGTATCGACGAGAGTGGTCACGATCCGAAAATGGCTGCCGGCTCGCTGGACCGTGCCCTCCAACACCCTGGAACAATGGAGCGTCTCACGAATTCTGCCCAGATCTACCCGGGCTTTGCCGGATTCGCTCACCAGAGGTTGCACCGCTCGCCGGGAAATCACCCGCAGATCGCCGATCGTCGACAATCGGGCGTTGATTTCAGAAGCTAATCCGTCGCCGATGTAGTGATCATCCTTGTTGTTCGAAAAAGTTTCGAAGGGCAAAACCGCCAAAGCATTCTGCGCCTCGCGTTCCTGGAGGTAAGCGAGTACCAGCCAACCAGCCAGGCCAAGGGTTGCCAGGATAGACAATAACGCCGCCGAGAAAGCGAACCTCCGCCGCCGCTGACGCCAGCGTTGCACCGGAGAAACGGGTTGCAAGGCGGCCAATTGCAGACGCACCTCTTGCGCAGACGCCGGTCGCTCACTGGCCTTCTTAGCCAGCATCTGCAGCACCAGTTTGCGCACCGGATGCGGAAGGCGATTGGCCTTTTCCAGCGATACCGGCCTCGTCAGATGAGCGTTCATGACCTGGGCAGGGCTCCCTCCGAACAGGGGCTCGCCAACGAACATTCGCCACATCACGGCGCCCAGACTGTAAAGATCAGACTGCGCGTTGACCGATTCGCCAGCACACTGCTCCGGGCTAGCGTAGGAGGGAGTCCCGAAAAAGAGGTTGGCGACAGTGCTATCCTCCTCTGCCGCGTCTTCCAAGATTCTCGCCAACCCGAAATCAATGACCTTCACCTCCAGACCGGGACCGGCCGCTTGGATCATGATGTTACCCGGTTTGATGTCGCGGTGAATCATCCCGAGTTCGTGGGCCGCGCTGAGCGCTCCAGCAACCAGCTCGGCGATCCGGAAGCGGTCGAGAACGGATAACGGCCTGCCCTCCTCGAGCACATTTTCCAGTGTTTCCCCGGCCACGAACTCCATCGCGTAACACCAGGGTCCGTCCGGCGGCAATTGTAACTGATACACGGTGGCGGCGTTCGGGTGACGCAACGTCGCAGCCGCGCGCGCCTCCCGCACGAATCGCTCACGGGCCGTTTGCGACAAGTGCAGTTCGGGCCGGATCATTTTCAGCGCGACCGGGCGCTGCAGCGATTCGTCCTCCGCTTTGTAGGTAATTCCAAAAGCGCCTCTGCCCAGCTCCCACCATCGGCCGTCCGGTCGTTGCAGAATGACAAAGCCTCCGATCCGGCCATCCAACGGAAGGTCGATCTCGCTCGGTCCTGGATTAAATTCCGGCATTGCCAGCCTGTCAGCGGAAGCTGGAACTAATCAGCAGGACGAACGTTGAACAAGCGGCCATTTCGCCTACGACGGGCTTGGTCGATCCGCCCTGGTGGACCAGTCTTCCCGGCCGCTCTCACGAGCCGAACCATGGAGGGCGGACGTCCAACTTCGCCACCCGGCCGAGGCGGACTGCGCCGGTAGGAGCATCCACTTCACCAGAATGTCCGGGCGGCGCGATCGTCATTTTCGCCAAATTTTCGTGTAACCCTCTCGGTTGGCCTCGTTAGAACCACGAACGACCGTTCAGGGACGTAATCCTGAAAGTCTCATCCAGCTGTTGAACGCCAGAAAGTCTACACCATCATTAAAGCCAGCGAGCAAGTTGCCGATCGAAAGCCGGATGCGCCGGATCTTGATGGCACTTGTTTTATTTTTTTGCCTGGTTCCAGCCGGACAAGCCCGGATCGGTTACGATCTCGGCCAGTGCCGTGCTCTGTACGGTCACGAGGAAGCCTGCGATTACGACCCACTCTGTCCGAGCTGCCGTTTTCATCCGGGCAGATACGTGGTGATCTGCCGATTTTATCAGGGCCACGTCGCCCGGATGATGGTCGCCAGCTTTGCGGACGGCAGTTACCAAGTTCTCGAGGATTGGGAGATCAAAGCCATTGTGGAACTGAATTCCCTCTCAGGCACGCCTCCTCCCGGCCAGAACTCCGGAGCCGAGCCATTAACCCTCGCCACCCTTTCGCGTGATCATCGGCTTGTTGTAATCAGCTCAGTCGATTACCTGAAGGCGCGTCGATCGGGCGCGATCCCGCACTAAGGATTCGTGTAATCGACGGAATGGTATCGATCACAGGTGCAGCGGGCTGATCGAACCGGCTAGCCTGCCGGCGAAGGGTTCATTCGCTTTCGCCGAGCCTGCGGCAAACAGAATTGCGCGCCGATCGCTACTCCCAAAGACTCTTCAGCCTCGTCCACCAGCTTGGCGCTGCTTTGGCTTGAGCCATCATTTCTTCGACGAACACCGGTTGTGGTGGGTTTGCCCAAGTGTTTGCCCACCGTTCTTTCGTGTCATCCCAGATCGCACCGACGAAGATTTCCTTGGCTCGGTCGAAATAGGATAATGTCCTCAAATCAATTTCATCGATCGGAATTACGCTTGGTTCGGTGTTCGCTCCGGATGAAGTGCTGTCGGCGAAGAGGAGGGCATCCTCGCGCACCTCGAAGATGTAGCCCTCGTGCCGGACGCCGCTTTTCCCGGTGAACGCGCACCTCGCTTGGGCATGCTTGGCGAATTCTTCCAGAATCTGTCGAGGTGTCTTCAAAGTGGACGCCGCTTTAGCCGGCCTCAAAGTAGCGAGGATCGCCCAAGATTGCCAACGCACCTCTGCCACCATTGCGATAACCTCGAAAGCTCGGCGTGAAAGAATGATTGTGCCCTTGGATTTCCTTGCGGTGCGACGATTCTTCGAATTAGGCCGTTTTCCTGAACGTCGTCTCGATTTATTTGGCTCAGCATTCTATGTTGATGGCCGTGGCCAGTACATGGTCGGATACCCCTCCGGCAATCAACCGCTCGACCATACTCGAGCGTTTAAGCCTGCCCCGTCAACTCGCCTGGGGATACCTTGGGCTGCTCCTTTTCATGGTCGGCGATGGCGTGGAAGCCGGTTACCTGTCTCCTTTTCTCTCCAGCACAGGCATGCCGGCGGAAGGCATCGCGTTCATGTTTACTTTGTACGGGATGGCGGCCGTGTTCGGCGCCCGCATGTCCGGAGCACTTTCGGATTGGATGGGCCCGCGTCGCGTCATGTGGACCGGTCTAGCGATCTGGACCGGCCTTGAGATCGTTTTTCTGGTGGTCGGGATCCGGTTTGGCAATCGCGAGATCCTGGTCTTGAGCTACGCACTGCGCGGCTTGGGCTACCCGCTCTTCGCCTACGGATTTCTGGTTTGCATCGCGTTTGTGACACCACCGCAACGATTGAGCTCCGCCGTCGGCTGGTTCTGGTTTGCCTTTACCGGTGGATTGCCCACCTTATGCTCGCTCTCGGCCAGCTTTGCGATTCCAGTTCTCGGCCAATATACGACCTTCTGGTTTTCGCTCGTATTCGTCTTAGCCGGCGGATTGATCATGCTTTTCGGCATCTCGCCTGCGATCGGCGGGAAACGGCAGCGGCAATCGTCCAAACCCGCTCACAAAGCGATCTTCGCCGGCGTGACGATCGCCTGGGAGAAACCAAAGGTCTTGATCGGCTGCATTGTCCGGATGATTAACACCGCTCCCCAGTTTGGTTTTCTCATCTTTCTCCCCTCGTTCTTCATCAACACGGCTGGCTTCACTTTAAGCCAGTGGCTGCAACTGCTGAGTTTCATGTTTTTCAGCAACATCATCTGGAACCTGGTGTTCGGGATTCTCGGTGACCGGCTCGGTTGGCGAAAGACGGTTGCTTACGTTGGCGGAATCGGCTGTGCGGTTAGCACCATGCTGCTTTACTACTTGCCGCTCACGTTTCCCGGCGATTATTTGATCGCGGCCGGAGCAGCGGCATTCTACGGAGCGACCCTGGCCGGTTACGTACCGCTCTCGGCGATCATGCCCTGTCTGGCTCCCGAAAATCCCGGTGCAGCCATTTCCATGTTGAACCTGGGGGCCGGGGCGAGCGCTTGGCTCGGGCCAGCTATCGTCGGGATTTTTCTAAGTTTTGTCGGGGTCAAAGGAGTGATGTGGATCTTCGCGGCGCTTTACGCCATCAGCGCGATCCTGGCACTTTTTCTGAAGGTCCCGGATGAAGACCGCTTGCACGCCGCCGCGCGCGAATCCTCGCGCCTCAGCAGTTTTGCTTTTGCTTCCGCCGGCTGTCTCTTGGGACATCCACCTCTCATGTCCAAGCTGTCCGGCGAAAGCTCCATCAAAATGATCTTGTTCGATCTGGGTGGAACCATCTACGACGACGAGACGTTTACCCGGGCGCTGCTCCGAGCTGCTCTGGAGCTAAATCCTAAAATGAGTGAGCAAGAATTCTGGGAGGTATACGATGAACAGCGGGGACGTTCATCGGGTTCCTTACGAACGGTCATCGCCGAGCGCTTCGTCCCGAGCGGCGACCGAAAAGCTTTGGTTTCGCTGGCGAAATCGTTCTGGGAATACCCGGAATCAGCTCTTTACCCGGACGTGCGACCCGCTTTGCAGAGCTTGGCGGCGAAGTTTCGTCTAGGCCTGGTTGCGAACGCCGGTCGTTCTGCGGAAAAGGCGCTCCGGCGCGATGGTCTATACGAACTCTTCGACGTGGTGATACTTTCCGAAATGGCCGGCCTGGAAAAACCCAACCCAGCGATTTTCCAACGGGCACTCGAGAAAGCAGGGGTCGCTGCCGCCCAAGCTGTTCACGTCGGAAATCGGCTCGACAATGATGTACGCCCGGCTCACCAGGCCGGTTTAAAAACGATCTGGATGTTGCGGGGCGACGCGCCGCCGGCGCCCACCTTGGATCAATTGTCGGAGCCCGATGCAATCATCATCACGTTGAACGGACTCGGCACTGCGCTAGCCCGGATCAGTACTCGATCAGACGCAACAAACGCGATGGCGACGGCGCCGCTTCCGACGGAAAGCCCGGAACTAAATCCGGCTCGCTAAATTTTTACGAAACGTCTGGATAGACGGCTTCGCCCGTTTCCGCAGGCACGATCCCGTCCAAGAAGTCCGAGGTAGCCGCCGGCCTGAGGCCAGCGGCGTTCCACTGTTTTCTGAGCTATTTCTACTTGGAAAGAATCGGCTTTATCTTGGCGGCAGCATCCTTCAATGCATCGTCGACGCCAGCCTGACCGGTTAACGCGCGCTGGATGGCTGTCCTGGCGGCCAGAGAAATTTCGGGGTACTTAGCCCCGCCGTCCTGCGACCGTGCGCGCGCGTCTTCCATCTGATCTACGAAAGGCTGGAGTTCCTGGTTCGCTGCGCCTTGTTGTTTGGCTACGCCGCGAACGGATGAAATGTAGTTGAACGAGTCGCAGATCTTCCGTAAGCGCTCCGGTTCTTGAGTGAATTGCACGAACTTGATAGCGGCCTGTTCTAC